>JAJTWR010000005.1:722500-737500 GCA_021613335.1 Whitmania pigra
AAAATGTCTGAAAAGCTGATACACTCAAGTGTGACATCCCAAAGGCAAGCTTCGTGGTCCTTCATACTTCCATTAGTCATGATCGTTTCATTTTATCAATCTTTCCATAGGGCACAGAAACGAGGAAAAGGTCACCGACTTTGGGGTCACAGTTCAAAAGGTCGCTCGATCAGCTGATGAAGGCTCTCAACTGCTGCCAGCCATTCTTTGTCCGCTGCATCAAGCCTAACGAGTTGAAGAAACCCATGGTTAGAAGAATCACGACATTAGTTTTAAATTCGGTTATTAGGACTAAAAAGAGTGGTTATTACACAGATCTAGGTCTTCTTAACCACTATAAATAATTGTTATGTTATGTTATGTTAGTATTGCATCACTTCTTAGGCTCACTCATCCATCCATCTGTCTGTTCATTCACCCATCTGTCCATTCATTCATTCACTAATCCACCCAGTCGTTCATCCATCCATTCACTCATCCATCCATTCATTCATTCAGCCATTCATCCTTTCGCTCGATTACTCACTGCACTTACTTTCATTCTGATATCTTTCCAGACTTTCGACAGGGAGTTATGCGTGAGGCAACTGAGATACTCTGGCATGATGGAAACGATCAGGATTCGGAAGGCGGGATATCCGATCAGACATTCGTTCCGAGAGTTTGTGGAGAGGTCGAACGAGATTAATTGATTTACTGATTGATTGATTGGTTTACTGATAGATGGGTTTCTAAATTGACTTATTAATTGATTTATCAACTGATTGAGTAGATGGTAAGTAATGTTACTATTATTAATAGAGTATTCAACCGAAATTAACTATAAATATCTCTTATGGAAATATTGATGATTGTGATGATAATAATGATAATAATAATGATGATAATAATAATAATAATAATAATAATAATATAATAATAATAATAATAATAATAATAATAATAATAAAATTAAAATCGTTTTATCTATTGAATAATCATAACACATGATCATCATTACTGCCGTTGTCTTCATCATTATCATCATCAGGTATCGGGTTCTTTTGCCATCCTCTCCTCCATCATCATCATCATCATCATCATTATCATCGGACGACTTCAAAAGACTGGCATCGAGCATCTGCAAGACTACTCTCCGCGATGCCGATTATCAACTCGGACGAACAAAAGTGTTTCTCAAGGTTAATTTATTAATTTATTAGTTTATTAATTTATTGGTCGAAGTTGAAAAATAAATAATAGAATTAAATTAATTGATTAAGTCATTATCGCGTATGGTTGCGTTTTAGTTAGTTAGTTAATTAGTTAATTAACTTACATTATAAGCGAGAACTTGGGATCGCACGTCAATGTGTACTATAATGACATTTTTTTATCATCAAATTATAAATAAAGTATTGTTTAATGAAATAATAACTTTAAAATGCTCATTTGACATCACTATCAGGATGCCCAAGATGTCTACTTGGAGCAGGAGAGGGATCGAACTCTGACCTCAAAGATCATAACCATCCAAAGGGTCATAAGGTCATGGAATGACAGAAGAAAGTTCACGAAGACACAGGGTGCTTGCGTTTCCATACAGAAGCACATCAGAGCATTCTTTGCCAGGAGGAGATACTTAAGGGTGAATAGTGGTGGTGATGATGATCATAGTTAGAGATATGATGATGATGATGATGATGGTGGTGGTGGTGATGATGATCATAGTTAGAGGGATGATGATGATGATGATGATGACGATGATGAGGGTAGTAGCTGTTGTGCTTGTTATTGGATTATAAATTATATTATTCATTTTTATTACTTATTTAATAAATTTGAGATAAATTTATCGATCACAACCAACAATTTGTCAGAGTTGTAATCATTCCAGTTTAGGCCATTACATAAATCGATGCCACGATTGTCCCCATAATAGATTGTCATAACTTATTAAAAATAATAATGATTATCATTATCTTAATAAATTACCATAATTTATTAATCATATTAACAACACAGATGAGAAACGGCTACCTGAGATTGCAAGCCCTCTGTAGGTCGAGAGCATTGGCCTTGAATTTTGTGACGATGAGGTCCAAAATAATGACCATGCAGGTGTGTTGTTGATTGATTGAAAGTGATTTAATAAGCTAAATGAATAAATAAATAAATATTTAATTATTTGTTGGTAATAAACAGGAGTTGTTAACATGTATATATTAAACTAAAAGTCACTAAACATTATTGTTCATCGTTATCATACTGTCCTATTTCCTTTTGTCGGCCATCCAATCAAAATCCATTGCAGAGGCTTGCCCTAGGCTACCTTTACAGACAGACCTATCAGAGGCAGCTGAAAGGGGTCATCATCATTCAGGCAGGAGTCAGAAAGATTATTGCTCAGATGAAGTACAGGAAGATGCAAATGAAGGTGAGTCATTGTGATAGTGATGAGGATGATGATGGTGATGATGACGACATCTAGGATCTGGTTTTAGTCACCTTTTTCATTATTGTTGTTGCTGTTGTTTTATTGGCAGCATGCCAAGAAATTGGAATCATCTCAGTTGATGCTGCAAGAGGAGGAAATTCTGAGGAAGAAAATGTCTGCTAGACAGGCCAAGGAGGAGGCTGAGAGACTTCACAGGGTAAGGAGTGATGATGATGATGATGGTTGGGGTGGTGGTGATGATGATGATGGTAATAGTGGTAAAGATGATGGTAGTGGTGATGGTGATGACAGTGACAATGACTACTCTAGTGACGACAAGGATGATGACGATCGGAAATGATATTGCGTGTGATTTTATCATCGAAGATTCAAAATGGTGATTTACTGTGAACATTATCTCATTCAATGTCAATGATACGACAATCATTACGTGTAACGTTCCACATTACTTGATTGCCTCCACCTCAGGAGAGACTTGCGAGAATCGAACGAGAATTCGAGGCCGAAGAGGGACGACTCGACGTGGAAGTCGCCACGAAGATGCGGAGGATCGAGCACGCCGAGAAGAAGCGCAGAGACCCCGTCGACGATTCCAGGATGGTGGACGAGATGTTCGGCTTCATCGAATCGCAATCCGCATCCTCCACCATTGGTCGGACGCAGGCCAATCAGATGCAGTCCGTTCAGGACTCCAGTGTTAGGACTCCGATGGATGAGGCACCAGTAGCTTTTAAGGTTGGATTTTTAAGTCGATTGATTTTCTCGTGACAAACGTCCCTGGTGACAAAAATTAATTTCCACTTAATTCTGATTGGCAGTTTGTGTTTATCTGAGTTATTTTGCCCAAAAATATGAATTGACTTTAAAATTACTCTTTACTTAAAATTACTGGATGTCTAAATAAGTTTGTCAAACCTACAAATCGTTTTAAAAATTGCATGGGAATGTTGAATGATTTGCCTTCGTGAATTTTAGCACATTGTCAAGTATACCTATCATTGTTATTTTGCTCTAATTATTTTAAAATTCTTTATTCAAAATATCAACAACAACAACAACAACAGGATTTCGAGGAGAGCAGACGCCATGCAATGGAACACGTCGACGCAGACACGGAGGCAGACAAGCGTGCATATGAGCATGACGAAGACGACGACGACGATGACATTTCCAAGTACAAGTTTTCCAAGTTTGCAACGACCTACTTTCAAGAGAATTCCCCGACCTCATTTACGAAGAAGGTCATCAAGCAACCTCTACTTAACCTCCGAAACGAGGGTGACCAATTGGTGAGTCTTTCAATCTGGGGTGATACTTTTCACCATTGCATGGGTTATGGGTGTTTGTCTCTTTTCTATTCATCCACTAGTCTACCAAGTCTAGTGTGATGAAGATGATGATGGTGATGAAGAAGGTGACGACGATGATGATGATGACAATGACAATAATGGTGGTGTTGGATGTGGCTATGGTGAAATGTGATGATGGTGGTTGAAGGGTGGCTATGGGAGACACTTTTTTGTTGACTTTTCTTGGTAAATTGGATGGCTTTATAGTCGTCATGTCATGGAATGCAAATTAGATGCCAAATATTTATTACTATTTAGTGATTATTACTCGTCTATGTATTAATTGATGATGATGATGATGATGATGATGTTGTCTTAGGCATATAGAATTTATGAATCACTGTTAATTGTTGCTAACCAAAACCGTAACTAATGCCTATTGTATAAAGGGATCCCTGCCTCATTCATTATTTATTATTTGGCGTGCAGGTTAGCCGAATGGGTTACGTGCCTGCATACGGCAGTAATGGCAACGGTCGTAATGTGTCGTGTTCGAAACCCAGCCTGCACTGCCGCAAGCGCCCTCGGGAAGGTGCGCTATATAAATGGTTACAAGAAGCATGTGTCACTATGTAAATGAAGTTACAAAAGTTACAATTACAATTACTAATTTATTCTAATCGATTTAGTAAATTTTATAACTTATTCCAAAATCAAGGCTGCCCTGGCTGTCTGGATAACAATCCTGAGGTTCATGGGTGATCTGCCTGAGCCAAAGTTTCACAACTCACTCAACGACGCTAGGGTTTGTTGCGACGTTGTGTACTTGTGGTTCTGCGTAATGTTAAAGTATAAATACGTAAAGTATAAATAAGAAAGCGTGGAAATTATATTGATTTCAGCGATAACATTACCATTTAAAATGAACGCTATTGTATCATGCAACATGCAGTGTAATAACTTAGATAGTAATTAGTAAGTATGTTATCACATTAACATGTTTAGATACTATCATTTACCGCAGATGATGATGATGATGGTGGTGTTGGTGCTGATGGCGATGATGAGGATGACGACGTATTTGGCTTCAAAATAATAGCGATGCTAAGGATGATGATAAGGAATACACTTACTGCATCTTTCCAGGACACAGTACCAGTGATGGCGAAGATCTACTCGACCCTCGGCAGGAAATTTAACAAGAAGGATATCGAGGAGGCCCAAAAGATGGGGGAGGAACTGGTGGGTGAAGATGATGATGATGATGTTCATGTTGATGATGATGATACTGTCCACATATGACCATAGTGTTAATAGTGATGACATTGACTTTGAACCTCCAGGAGAATGACCCTCTGATGTCATCGAAAGAACCCAAGTCGAGTGTCAGGAAGAAGGTCGTGTCAATGACCCTCAAGAAGAAGTCAAAGTTCACTGAACAGGTTAATCAATTGAATGGTAACTAGGCAGTGTTGAATATTTAGTAAGCCTTATATTTTTATTTTATTAAGTGCCCCTTACCTGCCCACTATCGTACAGCATTTTTTATATGTTGTTGATTGATAGTTAATTATTCATGTTCATTCATTATTCATGTTGGCATGCATATTGATTGACCTGGAGTGCTTGAGAATTTGGCAATGTGAATTTCAATCACCGTCCTAATCATCCAGTTATGGAACATCTATGTTAATAATCAACCCGAGAATCTAAGGATTAAACTTATTTCATTAAAATAAATATTTTCTTAAATTATGATCAGTAAAGTTGATAAAATTTTAGCAATCTTTTGATTTTAGTATTTTTTATTTTAATTTTTATTTCACTTTTGTAAATTTACTCTCAAAACATGGGCAGCAAAATGGCAAAAAAAAAAACGATCGATAGACTGAAGTCTATAAAATCTAAATTCTTAGAACTCCCTCATAAGCATTTATGCGTGCATAATTAGTCATTGGAATATTCATGCATCCAGGTGGCTAGCAAGTTGAAGGACGGCGAATACGGAGGGGGTTCGGGCAACGCCCTCCTGGACGACCGGCCGAGCACCAACCTCGAGAAGCTGCACTTTGTCATCGGGCATGGAATCCTTAGGCCAGAGTTGAGGTCAGGTGTTGTAAGTCACTTTTACAAAAGGTTATTTAACCTTTGTAAAGGAAATGCTGGTGTGGTAGTTTTAAAGAAGGAATTATTATTTATTTGTTTATTATTATTAACCATAACTAACAAACAGTAAATGTTATTTTGAATCTCAAGTAAGCTAAACTATACTAAAGATCACTCACCAACCGTCAGTTTCCTCCAATGAACTTGAGATAGGTTTTGAACTCAGCACCTTTCGAACACATTCTCTCTGCAATGCTCAATGTAAGACAGCATTGAATGTTATAACTAACAAATTAATGATTAACATTAAAAGTATTTGGCTTCGTGATGTCATTTTGGTTGAGTTAAAATATGCCCCTACTGTTCATTGCTGCTTGGAATATCATCACCATCAATGTCACCACCATCATCATACTAGCATCATCACCATCACCTATGACCTTTGACCCACAGGGATGAGATTTACTGCCAGATCTGCTGCCAGTTGACTCAGAATCCCAGTCGGAACAGCCACGCCAGGGGTTGGATTCTGCTCTCACTGTGTGTCGGATGTTTCCCACCCAGTGATAAGGTGGATTATGATGATGATTGCAATTGCGATGATGATTGCGCTGATGATGATAATGGTGATTGTGATGGCGATGATAAGATGGTCTGATGATGATAGCGGTTCCGTTGCAACTTTTACATTTTAAGATTATTTTTTATTATAATCATTGTGATTGCGAGGGTGATGACGTTGTTCTTCTGCTGCGAGATGTCGTCTTAGAATCAACTAAAAATTTACCAGTGACCAATCATTTATTTTAATTTCTAAGTTTTTATTTACAAAAAGTTTGTTTTTCAGTTTTCAGTATAATAATAACAATGATGATAATGATAACCAACCATTTATTTTAATTTCTATATTTTTATTTATAAAACCATTTTTTTCCAGTTTGTAAGGTACCTCAGATGCTTCCTCAAGTCAGGGCCACCCGGTTACGCCCCCTACTGCGACAAGAGGCTGAAAAGGACGTTCATCAATGGAGCAAGAAACCAGCCACCCAGCTGGTTGGAACTTCAGGCCACAAAGTCAAAGAAGCCTCTGGTACTCCCTGTGACCTTCATGGACGGAAGCACAAGGACACTCTTGGCAGACTCAGCGACGACCGCCAGGGAGTTGTGCTCGCAACTGTCGGACAAGGTCGGATTGCTGGACCAGTTTGGGTTCTCCCTCTACATTGCACTCTTCGACAAGGTTTTGTGCCAAAGATTGGGATCATGATCATCATCATCATCACCATAATCATAATAGATTAAGTCGTCTGCTCAAACCACCTTCTAGGACAAGACCATGCTCATCAAAGTGCAGAGGATCGTCAGATTATTGTCATTATCATTACTATTATTATTATTATTATTATCATTATTATTATTATTACTATCATCATCATCATCATCATCAAACTACCATTAACAATCAACCAATAGGTTTCCTCCCTGGGCAGCGGCAGCGACCACATCATGGATGCCATATCCCAATGCGAACAGTATGCCAAGGAGCAAGGAGCACAAGAGAGCAACGCACCCTGGAGACTTTTCTTCAGGAAGGAGATCTTTGCACCCTGGCATGACCCTGCATCCGACCCCATTTCGACGAACCTCATTTACCAGCAGGTCGTCAGAGGCGTGAAGTTTGGAGAGTATCGGTGTGAAAAGGTGAGATTCGTTGTTAGGGGTTTATTTATTATTTTTTTCTTATATGTGTTTTTCAAGTTTTACAGTTTACAAATGCTTGCATAATATGTGCACAAAAAGAAATTAAAATAAAAAAGTAAATTATTTTTAAATAATAATGATAATAATAATTATAATTAATTATTTTTGATAATAATGACAATAATAACAATGATAATAATAAATTTTATATTTATAATTATTAATAATTATTATTAATATATAAAGAATATAGTAGTAATGGTAATAATAATATTATTATAATGATAATTATATATAATAATATACAATTAATTTTGTTTATGTTATTATTTATTAAATAATCGAACGATGATGACTAATAACTCGACAGAATGAAGACATGGCCACCATAGCAGCCCAGCAGTACTACATCGAGTACGGCTTCGACTTCACTCAGGACAGGCTTCAAAACCTGCTTCCGACCTACCTTCCTGATAACATTCTGCATTCTGGATCGAAGGTCATCTCTTATTGGATGCAGGCAAGTCCGGCAAGACCTATTGCAAGTCCGGTGATGAATGCGTAGTGACAATGATAAGGATGATTAATGGTGATGATGACAGTTGATAACGATGAATGAGTAAGTGATTGTGGTGGTGATGATGATGATTCCGTTAAGTATTTGCCACAAAATTCCTCACTCAATTATCCTAGAAATTATTAACATTAACGATTAATTTCGTAAACAATCACACAAGCAATAAATCAGAGACTCTTGGACCGACTTAGCTTCGTTAATCAATTGATTGATTCTATTAATCCTTACTCCTCGAACGACAGGCCATAGCGAACGCCTTCAGGAACGGCTACTTCGTCCGCGATCGTCTCGACCGGCAGCGAGTGAAGCAGGACGTGGTCAACTATGCCAAGTACAACTGGTCCCTGCTCTTCTCGCGGTTCTACGAAGCCTACAAGTTCGCCGGTCCCAGTCTCCCCAAGAACGACGTCATCGTGGCCGTCAACTGGACGGGGATCTACGTCGTCGACGACAAGGAAAGGGTCCTTCTGGAACTCTCCTTCCCGGAGATTACGGCCGTTTCCAGCAACAGGTCAGGCGAGATGATGGAAGAATTATCGTATGAATTTTTGTTCATGTCATTTTATTATTATTTAATAATTTACTATTATTTATTTATTATATAATAATTTATTTAATAACTAATTAAATTAAATTAATTTATTTAATGATTTGAAATTTGAATGATTTTAATCGGTCAGTGATTGGATGAATTGTATGTTCGTTTGGTATTCTCATTCATTTTAATTTGATCAGATCAATGCATTGCATGCACCCCTTTGTTTCAATGGTGTATTTTTTTAAAAGCATTTTTTAAATTTTAATACCAAATTATTTATTCATCAAGTCATCAATGGTACAAACAAAACATTGTTAATTAACATTTAATAAAAATAAACAATATTGTTACTCCATTGTTATACAATACTCCATTATTTACAAAATTTCTCTTAATTTAGAAAAACAACAACTAAATAATACCAATTGCATACATGGAAACAGAACAGGAAAACTGCACGGCCAGAGCTTCACCCTGGCAACCATAAAGGGGGAGGAGTACACTTTCACCTCCCCAAATTCCGAGGACATTCGTGACCTCGTGGTGACCTTTCTGGAGGGTCTTAAGGCCAGGTCAAAGTATGTCATTGCCCTGCAGGATTTTGGTTGGTTCCCATTTGTGAATAAATTAACGTAATTAAAAATTAGAAATGAAAATATTTAGGATGGCTATGTTTAGAAGATAATCATTTCAACGGATGAATATTTTTCTAAGTTATTTATTTATTTAGATATTAATTCTTTAATGTT
Organism: Whitmania pigra; assembly: GCA_021613335.1. Lineage (NCBI taxonomy): Eukaryota > Metazoa > Annelida > Clitellata > Hirudinida > Haemopidae > Whitmania > Whitmania pigra. The sequence continues at coordinate 731,898 of JAJTWR010000005.1, forward strand.
TATTTTAAATTCATCTTATTTAATGTTCTAATTTAGTATTTCCATGTATTTACATTTAATGCATTCTCTTCCATAACAATCGCACTTTCATTATTGCAACTTTCCTTCCCAGCTGACAAATCATCATCATCAACACTGCTCAGCTTCCACAAGGGTGATCTCCTCATCTTGGAGAGGGACACCGGGCAGTCCCTGATGGAGTCCTCGTGGTGCTATGGGCAGTGCGCAAGGACCGGGATGAAAGGGGATTTCCCGGTGGACACTGTGTACATACTGCCCACCATGTCCAAGCCTACACCTGAGATTCTGGTTTGTTGCTTATGGAGAGTTTTGTTTTTTGTATTTGTGTTTGTGTTTGTGTCAGTGTTTGTGTCTGTGTTTGTATCTGCTTTTGCATTTGTATTTATCGACAATCAACCTGGCGGTTATGTGAGAATTATAATCCCGTTATTAACGCCTGACCCTCATGAATATTCTTTACTAATTGATTCTGAATAATAATTGTCTCTGCCCTCATTGTAATGACCAATCATCATCAGGGCTTGTTTGAGTTCCAGTCATTGGACGAAGCAGACAAGTTCAGGGTCAACAACAACAATGAGGTCGGGTCGGGAGGTCACGCTGGTTCCAAACTGCACAATCTGGAGGCCTATTCATTGGAGCATTTCAGGTGACAACAGTGTTGTTGTTGTTGTTGTTGTTGTTGTTTGCTGTTTGCTTTGTTTCAGTGCATTGATGGAACTACCGTTAATGGAATGGGATTTGGTATTGGGTTGGTGGTGTTGGTGATGATTTATATGGATGTAAATTTATATAGTTATGACAAGATGAAGATGATGATGTTTATGAAGTTGGTGATGATAGCGTTGGTTTTCATTGATAACGACAACGACATCATACAATCCATCTTATCTCATCACATTAGGCCTCCCCCTAAGAGAACCCTCTCGAAAGCCCTCTTGGGCTCGTCCTCGTCGCGTCGGAGGAGACAGGATGAACTGTGGAGGCACAGCAAGGAACCCCTCAAGCAGCCTCTGCTCAAGAAGATTCCCGAATCTGATTCGCTGGGCTCCGATGCCTGCTCCTCTTTCATTAATATCCTTTTAATTGTTGCTGTCTATGGAATTGGCGATGAGATTTTGATTATATTTTTTTTGTAATTTAAAATGTTATTAATTTTAATTATATGTTTAGCATTGTTTATTTTGTTTTATTTTATTTTAAATAAATGTGAGAATTATTATCTGGTATTAAAGGATCTACTTTGGCAACTCGCTAGAAAGTTTGTGCAATTAAAATTATTATTCTTATTTATTTATTTGTTAATTTATTTATTTACAAGAGTTATTATTTACAATGAATTACTTAATTATTTATTAACTAATATCAACAACAGCCTAGTAATTTGTAAACAGTAATGTTTACCGTTGATCAGCATAAGTATTACAACCACAATTATGAAATGTTATAGTCCAAATCATTTACTGTCCACATTGCTATTATTTATAATTTCAAGTAATTTCTTACAGTAATGTTATAAATTCTTATATTATTATATTATTCCCCATAATTTCCTTGACCTGAAAGTTTAAGCATCTTAAAGTACATGGGTGATCACCCTTCCAAGAAGAGTAGGTCAGGCAACGAGCTGACCGACCTAATTTTTGGCCCCTCCATTAAACAGGTAAGCAGGTGCTTTTAACATAGCGATCAATCGAGTTACCTCATTCGACATTGACACGTAGAACGAACTGCGTCCACGTTTGCATTGTCAATGGAACCACTCAGGAGTGGGTGCTGCATAAAGCCCTATGGCGATGTGACCTTGACACAAGGATTTATTTTTCCCCCCACCCAATAGGGGGAACTTTTGAAGACAACCCCCTCCGGTAGCAGTTTCCCCTCTGATGGGGAGGTAAACCTCGGCTGAGCGGTCATCCAGCGATAAATTTTTATTTAAAGCACTGCCACAATGTCTTCAAGTGGATTCATGCTTTTTAAAATTTTGTCATTTCATTTATTTATGTGTTCATTCATTTCATTCTTGTATTCATTCATTCATACATTCATTCATTCATTCATACATTCACTCATTCATTCATTCATTCATAGGTTTTTGCATTCCAAAAGTAATTAAATTAAATCTATATGCTTTAATGTCATTTGATGTTATTTTGAATATTTCTAATAATAATACCATCTCCAATGTAGGAAATCCTGAGAGATGAGTGTTATTGTCAGATACTCAAGCAGCTGACTGACAATCCAAACAAGTCAGTACTCATGAATTTTTGTAATTAGCTTCATTGGTGTGTAATAACAATAATAATTTGTTATAATGTAATATTAGTTATTATTATCATCATTGTCACTATAATTAGTTCCATTGGTGTGCAGTTCTAAGTTTAGGTTTAAGGTTCCTGATGCATAATATCCCTTAGTTTACTTAAAGCGTTTATGTCATGAGCAATTGATTTTTGCTTTTTTTTTAAATAATTCAATTAAACCATGACTCTTTAGTTGATATTACCATCACTGTCATCATCATTGTAATAATTATCATAATAACAATCATTATCAAAATCATTAAGGCCAAGTGAAGATGCAGGATGGGAATTGATGTGGCTGGTAACTGGCTGCTACCCACCCAGCACAAACCTCCTCAAAGAGGTGACCTTGTTTCTCAGGTCAAGGTCGAACAATGTCGTCGCCATTGACTGCCTATCTCGCCTCCACAAGACGTTAAGGTGGAAAGATTTGATTGCATGCTATTCTTGTTAAGCCCCTCCCATGTGATAGTGATTGATTGATAGAATGATTGATTAACTAACATTAATTAACTAAACATTCTCCAATTTGTTGAATTCAGAACCGGAAGTCGGAAATACCCGCCCCATCAGGTTGAGGTGGAGGCAATCCAGCACAAGACCACGCAGATCTTCCACAAGGTCTGAATACTTGGAGTCGTCAACATTATTGACTACATTAATATTGTGTTGTTGTTGTTGTTATTGTTGTTTTTGTTATTGTTGCCATCGTTGTCATCACCACTACTGACATATTATGTTGCCATTGTCGTTGTTGTTGTTGTGATTATTATAAATAACGGCATCACCAACAACAACGACAACACCACAAAGGTCTACTTCCCTGACAATTCGAACGAAGCCTTCGAGGTCGACTCGAGCACCAGGGCCAAGGACTTCTGCCACAGGATCGCGTCGAGACTTGAACTCAAGACCTCCGAGGGATTCAGTCTGTTTGTCAAGATTGCAGAGAAAGGTAGTTTCTTAGGATTGAGTCTGGATTGGGTTGAATGGTTGAATCTTGGTTGAGTTGATTGGTTTGGATGGGTTGAGTCTCGGTTGGGATGATTTGGATTGAATTTGCTCGTGATTGATGCATCGCAACAGCATTTTTGTTGGGTGCTTATTGAAACCTCAGGTTAAAATTGTTCGATAAATTATAGAAACTGAATAGTCGGAAAGAACGATTATTATAGATAGCCAATCATTTTTTTTTAATTGTCACTTATTACTTTATCCAAACCTTAATTCATTTTCAATCAACCAATCAATCAGCCATCAGTGTCCCTGAGAGTGATTTCTTCTTCGATTTCATTCGCCACTTAACCGACTGGATCAAGGAGGCTCATCCAATGCCCTCCTACAACTCCACTTCTGGGAACAACCCTCTTTACCAGCTGACCTATCAGGTTAGAGGTTATCAACTTCACTGACAACAATAATAAAAATCATCATCAAAATTACATGATAAATTATGTTATTTAATGGTTCTGACTGTAATTAATATAATTATTAATGTTGTTATTACTATGATAATTATAGCGCATTGATGATTCCAATTCACGATCAGGTGTACTTCATGAAGAAACTTTGGACCAATACCGTACCGGGCGAAGACACGAATGCCGATATAATTTTCCATTACCATCAGGTGAGTTGCCGGTAGTTCGCAACGTGGCAACATGAAATGCACATCGCATCATTCATCGATGAACACACAAATAATTTGCATTTTATTTTTGGTTGTGCAACATTCTGACAGCCTTGTACAAAAGTTATGCTTGGTGTGCAAGTTAGTTCAGAGATAGTGCTCCAGAACATGGTAGTAATGGCAATCGTCATGTTGGGAAGGAGCACTTACATAAATGGTCGACAATTAGCTGCAGTGTTATTCATTCGGTGCTGTGTAGATGAACTACATTTATATTTTGCTTTTATTCTTAATGTGATCTCTTTGTGGAATTTAAAGAATTAAATTATTAGTTATTATTTGTATTCGAATTATTATCGATTTTGATTTTATTTATTCAAATCGTCAACTTTCAGGAACTTCCGAAACTTCTTCGTGGTTACCACAAGTGCTCCGTCGACGATGCCGCACGATTGGCTGCCCTCATTTACAGGAGTCGCTATGGTGATGACAAGTCACACTTTGGACAAATAGCGTGAGTCTAACCATTGCAATATTGGGCAAGTGTTTAATGGGTTTACAGATAAGATATTTAAATGGGGTGATATGATTGGCTGATACCAATAACGTGATTGATTTGATTGGTTCAACTTTTAGGTCGAGTCTAGAGGACTACATTCCTGCTGATCTGATTCGCTCATCCCTCTCGACTGAAGATTGGAAAAAGGTTCAAGAATCACAGCTATTGAATACAATAATAATAATAATAATTATGACCTTTAATGATTATCATGAATGAAGACAAGTGATTATAATAATTATAATGATAGTAACAATAATAATAATAATAATAATAATAATAATACTGCCATCAGCACATCCTTTCCTACTACAACAAAGATGCTGGAAAATCGTACAACGAAGCAAAACTCGAGTTCCTAAAGTTCACATTCAGGTGGCCCACGTTCGGATCAGCATTCTTCGATGTCAAGGTTAATGTTATTACGTTGTCAAGGTTACTGTTATTACGTTGTTGTTATTGTTATTTCTATACAGTAAATGTTTTATAATAATTGGTTACATGCTTTGCACTATTTCAACCCTCTGATGCTAGCCTTCAATTTCAAGGTCGACTCATTTCAAATCACTACTAACTACTAAATATTCAATTAATTATTTATTCATCAGCTTATTACTTGTTCATTTTTATTTTTAGCAAATGACAGAACCCGGCCTTCCGGAACGTCTCTTGGTTGGAATCAATAAAAATGGGGTCAACCTCATCCATCCAGTGTCAAAGGTAATTCGAGTGAATGAGTGAGTGAGTGAGTGAGTGAGTGAGTGAGTGGTGAGTGAGTGAGTGAGTGAGTGAGTGAGAGTGAGTGAGTGAGTGAGTGAGTGAGTGAGTGAGTGAGTGAGTGAGTGAGTGAGTGAGTGAGTGAGTGAGTGAGTGAGTGAGCAGGTGAATGAGTGATCATCATAACCACCAGGATCTCCTGCATGTCTACCCCTTCACGAGAATCTCCAACTGGAGTAGTGGAAACACGTACTTCCACATGACCATCGGAAACCTCGTCCATGGTTGCAAGCTGCTCTGTGAAACCCCATTGGTTGGTAGTGATATGACATATGTGGTGATGATGTCGATAATAATATGTCTGGCGATA
>JAJTWR010000005.1:745000-780000 GCA_021613335.1 Whitmania pigra
CATTTGTTCCAAATTGTTTTATTATTCAAAAATAATATAAATAATAACTTAGATATTTTTAAATTATATTTTTAAACAAATTAATATTTAATAAATAAATAGATGAATAATAATTCAATAAGTATTTAATTAATTATATTGTAAGTGACTGATCTCCAAAGAAGCAGTTCATACAAAATCTTTGTTGTTCTTTCTTTCCACATCCTGTCGTACCAGTACGTTTGCTTTCCTTTTTCTGCCATTTTTTGATAACATCGGTACGGATAAATAAATTGTTTGAGCCTCGTTTCTGCCATTGGATTGATGCAATTATATTAGTCCGGTTACTTGAATATTACGTTAACGCATTTTTTGATTTCTCGAAAACAGGTCGAAATGAGCGAGACCAAGACCCCCGTCGTTGGTAAAGCCCAGAAGCCAGGAAGGTAGCGAACAATAATTTCACTTTATTTTTTAAAATAAGCATTAACGTCAGAATTTTGCGTTTCTGCTTAAATGCCGCAAATCATCACCGCGTGGTCGATATTTCAGACTGTACGTTAAGGCAGTCTTCACCGGCTACAAGAGAGGCCTGAGGAATCAGCACGAGAGCACAGCTCTCCTCAAGATTGACGGTGTCTTCAACAAGCAAGAGACCGATTTCTACCTTGGCAAGAGGTGCTGCTATGTCTACAGAGCCAAGAAGTAAGCGCATGTGATGAATTTAGCTGGACTGAAGTAGAACGTGCTATAAACGCTGCCACGTTTTCGTTTGCAGCAAGACTGCCGTCCCAAACAAGAAGGTCGCCAACCACTTGAGGGTCATCTGGGGAAAAGTTGTCAGGCCCCATGGTAGCAGTGGTGCAGTTAGGGCCAGGTTCAGCTCCAACCTTCCAGCTGAAGCTATGGGAAAGAGGATCAGAATTGTTAGTAAACTAAATCTAGCAAAAGTTTGATAATCTTTGATATTGTGATTGGACCAAATCTTAATCGCTTTCTTAAATGTCTTTTCAGATGCTGTACCCATCCAGGATTTAAATTGATAAATGGAAGACTGCCTTCATACATTTTCTTGTTCATGTGAAAATAAAATAGCATTGCAAGAAAAATGATTTTAGTGTTGTGCTTGAAACATTAATTTTATTGAATAAGGCTGTTGCAAGGTTTTGGGTGGGTGTTTTGGAGTCATGAAATGATTTCAAATCAAAGTTGTAGTTTGGTGAGGATGTTAACAGACTGTTAAATGTCTTTGAAGTTCTGTCAGGATCTGGTCTGATTGCCTTTTTGTATATTGGATGTGGCTAGAGTGGTTGTTGTATCAAGGTATCAAAAGGCTTTGTGTATTCTTAAGGATGTTTTTGATGGAAATGAGTTGTTGGTTTGTTTCGTGTTCTGATGTCATGAGGTAAATAGAGTTAGTAGGGTACGAGAGCGTATAAGGTTCTAAGAGGTCGACAAAGTAATCTCGTCTGGTCGGAATCCACAAACATCCGAAATGGCCTGATCGAAGGATTTGGTACCCTGAAAAAGTATGTCTCTGATTTTCTAGTCATTTTGAATCGGTTGGATGCATAAAGCATAATGTAAGTTATTAGACTTTAGCCGATTGTCATATAAGCATTTGTTGTCGTAGTTGTCATTACGTATTTCCTGTCTCTGCACTTGTGGAGATGCTATGATAAATCGTCGAGTTCGTAACCAAATAAAATAGTAAAAATAGACCCTTAAGCAGTATGAAAGCTTAATTATTTTCACTAATAAATTCAACCAATCAATTGTGGTTCGAATTCATTTTTCTAATGGAGTTTGTTTACACAAACCTAAGACACACACCTAAAGAGCACGAATGTATAAGGACGGATATGTTACAAATGATTTTATTTTAAATACTCAAAAATATATAAAAAATAATTTTAAAAGAAACCAACCACAAGTTACAATCGTGTCGTCAAGCAACTAGGAGACGTGTTCTTCGTTCGCTCCTCCTGTTTTGAAACTCTCGGCGAATCAGATTAAAACACGAATCTTAAAGTTGGAGATTTACTTTTACGAAGATCATTTTCGTATCGTTGACAGGCGCTCTGGTTTTAGTGTAAAGTTTGTCTTTTAAAGTTCCATTTACCATCTATGGTATCTATGAACATGATTTTGACGAATAGGTTCTTCGTCATGTTACCGATGTTGTTGCTATCCTACGGAGCTCACAGTAGCGGTAACGGTTGCTTGTAGAGAAATTATGTACAATAATTTTAGTGAAACATTATAAACAGATGTGAATTTTTTGACGATAGAGGAAGGATTGTTGATTTAGATTGTTTATTAATCACCTGTTATGAATGACAGTAGAGTGTGATTGTGGAGAACATTGGTGTCACCATAAAAAAAAAGTTGATCAAGGAAAACATCAATGTTGATTTTTATTGAGTTATGTTTTCTTTATTGAGTTAGTAATAGAAACATAACATAAAATGTAATTTTCTACTTCTTGATTCAGATTTGCCTTCGTACGGAGGTATGCAGGTCTCTGTCTTGTCGTATTTGTTTTTGGCAGCATGGACCATTGTCTCCAAAGGTTTAGATTTATTTTTAAAACTTAACAAATAAATCACAATAATTTAATGTAGCTTGTTACTAAATCATGAACATTTTTTTTTGACTGAACACTACTCAATTATAAATAAGATTGTAAGAATTAGATGTGATTTTTTTAATTAAGACATTTATAAATAAGTGATCATGATTTGTTCTGATTTTGCTTTCATCGCGATCACTTACGTATCACATTTAAATTTCTGATACTGACCTGATGGTCTTTCAATTTGTGTTCGTATTTATGCACATAAAACTGTCCGTATTTATATAAATGAAACATCATGTAATCATCTGTAATTTTTTTTAAAAGTGGTTACATTTCATTTTTAATAATAATATTAATATGATAATAATAATATTATCTTATTGATCATCACCATCTTCACACCAATGACTCATCATCATCACCGTCGTCGTCATCATCATCATCCTCATCAACATGATCATTACTATCTTCACCTAGACCTTGATCTATTTTCAGATCTAGGATGTCTGGCATCATCTCAAGATGTAGAGAGGCATTTGGAACAGGGAAAGAAATTGTTGGCTGCCGGACAGTTCGCGGACGCTCTGCTTCACTATCACATGGCCATCGGTAGGCGTACGATTGGAGTTCATTTACGTGGCTCCGCACGCACAGCACACCATATCGTAGGTCACGCTTCGTCAGCCGTTTACGCGTAACTCCTTTCCGAGGGTGCTCGGGGCCGTGCAAGTTAGGTAACGTTCGTGTGGCACAATAATCGCGAGCATTACGGAGCAAGTGGGTTTGCAGAGCTGATGCAATACGATTACTGCTTTATCTTTAGTTGATAAACACAATACAATGCAAACGTAACTAAAAGAACGGTGCAGAAAGGATAACGGGTTGTGGCTGTCACGGCAACGGTCGTAATACGTCGTGTTCAAAACGCAGCTTGCACTTTCGCAAACACCGTTGGAAAGGAGTGATATATATAAATGGTTACAAAAAGCACCTCCGATGCTCTGCACTTGGCGCTATGTAAATGAAGTACAATTACAATTTCAAACGAAAGATTTACGACATTCGTCTTTTCCACGTCGACAGAGGGCGATCCGACGAATTACATGTCCTACTTCAGGAGGGCAACCGTTTACCTGGCCATGGGGAAATCAAAGTCAGCCATTCCTGACCTCGACAAAGTCCTTGAGCTGAAGCCTGACTTTAATGCCGTAAGTTTGCAGATGTAATGATGCAATTGTGATGATGATGATGGTATTGTTAAGTAATAGTAGTTGTTATAATAATATTAAGATAGTAATAATAATAATAATCATAACTATAATAATAATACCAGGAAGAAGTTATTGTACTAATCAAATCATAATGTGTCAATAGAGTTTTAATAAAGTAAAAGATGTTGTATTGTTATTTCTTGCTCTTTGTGAACATCTGTTGAATATTTTATTATGATTATTTCGCGTTAATTTATTTTACCCTATGTTGTCACCGAGGTTTCATAATCAATCAAGTCAGTCATTCACCATATGTTGAGAAGCCGTCTACGATGAATTGACATTTATTTTCTTGTTCATCATTTTGCACATTTGTTGCTGTCATTAAATTCAAGTTTTCATCTCCTCAACATCACTATCATCTCAACCATCGTCGTCGTTGTAATCATCATCATCATCATAATCAATCTCACCACCGTTGACCGTCCAGGCCAGGATGCAGAGAGCAAATGTCCGACTAAAACAGGGAAGACTGGACGAGGCGGAGAAAGACTACGTAGTTGTGGTTAGTAGTTTTGCGCGGTTTTTGCTGCTGTTGATGTAAAATATCGTAATATATATTTTCTTGGGGGCAAATAATTTTGTTTATTAATTGTAATTAATAAATGCAAATGATTGTGATGCTCGTGCTCTTTGAATAGAGTAGACATGCGAAGGACAAATGCTGATTTGCAGCCTCTGTTTCATTGTTAAATCGGTTATATCATTAACCATTATTATTGTTAACTACTAGTAATTAATAACTAATAAAGCCTCCTGTTTTCCCGTCGTTTATGTCGTTAAAAATACTAGTAACTATTATAATTATTATTACCATTACTATTATTAATCAATAATCTTTCCGTCTCAGATGCAACAAGACTCCTTGAATTCCGAGGCCCAGCAACACCTGAAAGTCATGCCAGCGATACGAGAATATCTCAACCAAGCTGAGGTCTTCAGGAGCAGGAATGACCACATACCTGCCATACAACATCTAACTGCTGCCCTTGAGGTGATGATGTAATGATGGTGATGATGATGGTGATGACGGTGATAATAGTGATGATGATGGTTATGATAGTCATGATGATGGTGATGATAGTCATGATGAACTGTCAGGAATTTTCAAAGTGTGATTCCCACTGAGGTTGGTGCTAATTTGGACGTAAATATGTAGGAACTCATGGTATGGATTTTAAGAGCGATAAATTTCACACGTCGACATCTCGAACATCATCATCATAATCTCCATCACCACCGATATCATCGTTGTAGTCATGCGTGTGGGATGCCAACCTGCACGAGCTACGAGCCTCGAGTTACGAGCAGGTGGGCAACATCCAGGGTGCCATCCAGGACATCAGACGGGCCACGAAACTCACCTTCGACAATGCCGTCGGCTTCCTCAAGCTGAGCAGGCTGCTATATCAAGTCGGAGATGCCGAGGAATCGCTCAAGTCAGTGTAGACGGCTGTTTTTTTTTTTCAATTTAAAAAAAATTCTTTATAAAGTCCTTTAAATTGGATGTTTAAAATGGCGTTCCTTTGGCTTCCTTCGTTTGTTCTGGTTTGTTGTTCTAAACTGCTGTCGGTTATTCTTAGGTTTTGTTTTGTTGACATTTAAATTTGTGAATCAACTTATTGATTTCAATGTTTCAATAATGCAATCATTCATGTTTTAAGAACTCGGTGTAGTAATCATCATTATCATCATCATAATCAACAGGGAGATCAGGGAATGTCTGAAGCTCGACGCCGACCACAAGGGTTGCCACGATCACTACAAAAAGGTCAAGAAACTCATCAAGATTATGCAAGAGACGGACCAGGCCATCGAGAAGCATGATTGGACGGCCTGTCTGGAGGGGGCAGGTCGAATGCTCAAGGTCGAGTCAAAGGTCGAACCCCTGATCCTCAAAGCCAGGTCACACTACTGTCGCTGCCACGTTGAGGTTGGGAAGATTCATTTATTTTGATGATGATGATGATGACAACGATTGCTGTGGTTGTGGTTTTGTTTGCATAAAAGCATTCTAATTTATCTTTAAATTCTTTTTAAAAAGTGTAATTCTTTCACTTTTTTTTAAATTTAATTTTAATAATGAAATATAAAATCATTTAACCCTGCGGCTTGTTGATAATTGTTGTCTGACCGATCTATTGCAATTAAAAGTCACCGATTGCCGATAATTCATCTCAACCTTTTTAATTCTATCGCAGGCAAAGAACGTCCAATCAGCCCTCGACAGCTGCTCGGAGATACTGCGTTCGTACCCCAACGACGTTGAAGCCCTCTGCAACAGAGGTGAAGCGCACATCCTCAACGAGGAATTCGAAGAAGGTTTGTTGTCAGACGTTTAAGTTGTTGTTAGAACTTTCAAATTACATGCTATTACGATCGGTTGATCTTGATCTCGAGTGCCTTATATCCGGGTAGGACGTGCAGGCACCTTTTAGTCGATCTTTCTTCTGCATACCGCCCCTGACTGCTGGTTCTCCCTTGCAGTAACACTGGCTTTCGAACACAATGCATTAGGAACTCTTGCCCTTACTGCCATGCTCAGGATTGCAATCTGTTCGGTCGGCCCAAAAGCCGATGCAACAATGTGATCATTTCATTTGCAATTTGCGTTGGATTGGACATCTAATGCGATGGCTTGATTTAGAATTATTTATGGTTAACAAAAAAAAAAGACAATGGTCGATGTTGTCTTCATTAGTCGTAGTTATAGTAGTAGTTACTGTTATCATTTTCTTCTTTATTTACTCTTTGTCGCGAATTTAAAAAAACGCGATGCCAATTGATCGTACGACGAATTGGATTAATAACGACTACATTCGATGATTCTTGTGTCCACCTAGCTGTGAACGACTTCAAGAAAGCTGAGAGCATAAACGGCGAACTTCACAGGGTACGAGAGGGCCTTCAAAAGGCTCAGAGGTTGCTCAAGCAGTCACAGAAGCGCGACTACTACAAAATACTCGGGGTTAAAAGGTCGGCATTAATGTGTTCGTTATTGTTGTTGGTTGTTATTACTCGACACTGATGACTTAATTCATTATCCTGCCATATTCTCCTTTTCCATGAATCATTGTTATGCAAAATTTATAATAACTTCTGCTCTAAGACCATAAATAAGTCCAACAATATGTTATAAATGACATTTATAAACAAGAATCATTTGTTACTTAAATAAAATATTAATGGTAATAACATCATTATTAACCAATAATAATAATTCACGTGATAAAACATCGGTCATACGACAACTAACCTCACTAACGTCGACTATCATCATCATTATCATCATCATCAGAACGGCTTCTAAAGGCGAGATCACAAAGGCCTACAGGAAGCTGGCTGCACAGTATCATCCCGACCAGTACCAGGGAGACGACAAGGAATTCGCACAGAAGACCTTCATAGACATTGCCGCTGCCAAGGAGGTCTTGACTGATCCGGGTTGGTAACTTTTAAAGCACGAACAACTATTTGGGTATTTAGGTCAATTATGGTAGTAGAGGTAAATAGAGTATTTAGGTGAATATAGTGTGCAGGTAAGTGTTGTATCGAAGCAAACATTGTCTATAAATAAATGTGAATAGATACAAATCTAGTGTGTAGGTAATATAATTAATAGCATTAGTCATTTCTTATTCAAGCTATCAGTGTTGAGCATTGGGGAAATCTATCAGTTTATATAATTTGATATTTCGGCAACATTATCACATTGTCTTTATCAATAAGCCTAACAACTTTGGAGATTATAATTAATAATTGATTGCGGTTTTACTTTAACTCCTGTAATCCACATTAATAGAATTGCTGCTGCGATCGATTATTTTTATCATTTATTATTTCTCATCATCTCTTTGCCATCGTAATAATCGTCGCTTTGTTTACATCGCATTAGAGAAACGTGCCAAGTTTGACCAGGGCGAGGACCCACTGGACCCCGAACAGCAGGCCAACGGAGGTCCTCAGTGGCACCAGGGATTCAACCCTTTCGGACAAGGAGGATTCCAGTTCAAGTTCCACTTTAATTAACGATTTGAATTTAATCACTATTGTTATTGTAATATTTTACTATTATTATTATTAATATTATTGTTGTTGTTATTATTATTATCATCATCGCTACTACTGTTACTTGTGTTTTTCTTAATGAAATGAATGGAGTGGCACTGGTTTAATATTGGACATTGAAGCAAAAGACGATGAAGAATGATTTTTTTTTAAAACCTCAAAAGAAGAAATTTAATCTACCTATGAATTAATATTTATAAGCAGCAATTATTGCTTCTCGTTCCTCGACAACAGTTGGAAGGTTGACCTCTTTTACGAGAATGTCTCCATTTTCCGTGTCTGTATTTGCAAGAATATCATTTCTGGACAGCATTTGTCTCGAGTCCCTCGCGTTGCCTTGTCGCCATTGAATGATTGTTACGTACGTTGTGTTCATCCAATTTATTTGAAAGTCCAGCATGGAAGTTGCGGCAGGCGAACTACTGAGATATTTTTTGCGTGCTTCGAGACGGGGAAATGTTAATTTGTTTGGTTATAATAATTTGTATGGATTATAGGTGCATATTTCTTTTTGTTGTTGTACTAGGTTGATCAGATCTAACACATAAACACCAATATCTAGCCATTTTCACATAAAAGAAAGTGTTTGTAGATATAATTATTCACGCTTGTCGTGTTTTGTAAATAAAATATCATCGAAAACGTGTTTATTAATGGATTGGAAGTGCTTTTCTAGTGGAAATGTCGGGTGTGGTATTCAAAATCTGACGACTTAATATTGAATTCAAAAGTCCAGAATCGTGATTGTGCCTGCGCTAAATTAAGTTGAAGGACATTGATCTTTAAAGGTCATGTGATGGGTTGGTGGAGGACAACGTAACTTGGGAAGAGAAGATGTGCCTGGTGACCGCGACAGCTTGTTTGTTTCAGATATCCATCTGTTTTATGTGTTAATTCTCTTATATCAAGTGATCTTAAAGGGAAAGTCATAAAAATAATGAACGTAATCTCGCAGACCCACCGTCTTGGACACAAAGCAATAGGCAAATGAAAAGTTGGTCCAAAATGTTTTAATATAAATTTTCACAATTGTTTTAATAACTTTTGTGTAAAACAATGAGTACAATTTTATTTTATTTTGTGAGATCGGCCTTCTATTACATTAGATGGGCGTTCACTGCAAGGATGAATCTTTAATTTTCTAGATTTTTACCTAGATAAAATATTAAATTTTTATTATCTAAACATTTTTAACAACTAATTTATGTGTAAATCATCCACAAATAAGATTCGTGTCAGTACTATTGAAATCTAAACGCACCCAAGAATATATTTTGTAAATATCGCTAGAATAACGCTCAGGAACATGTTGGGGTTAGTCAGGAGGAATTGCGCTTTCAATTTGACTCGGTTGATCTGTCAGAAGAATGGCATTGCAAGAAAATTTTCAAATGCCTCAAATGACGAAGTGCAAGCTGAAGTCACGAAAGAGACAATACAACCCGACATCGACAACAACACCGACAAGGGCAATGCCACTGAACAAATCAGCTTTGCTAAAATGCTCAGATATTCACCATTCATTCAAATGGGTGACCCCAATGGGAGAGTTGTTGTTGGCACAATAACAGAAACTTATGGCGACGACTTGTATGTAGACTTCGGTGGAAAGTTTCATTGTGTTTGCAAGAAGCCCAGGCATAAATCAGAGTAAGTGTCATTCACTTTTAGTTCTCGGGTTTATCAGAGATCTTGTGGAGGTGAATGTTATGTCTAGAAGTGTCTATTGCTATTTTATATGACCGATTAATTGTCAATTTGTTTTTTGCCTTTTGTCTCAATTTGGATGCATTGATTTTTCATTAATCTCATTTTTAGATTCCATCAAAAATTTTGAAATTGAAACTGTAAATTTAGTTTTATTCTCTGTATTTTAAAGTCAGTACATTCACACATGAAAACAATAAAATAAAAATATTGGGCAGCTGTTCAAAGACAATTTATCTCTAAAACTATTAATGAAATACATATTTAAAAAATAACTATTACTTTCAGTGCATTCACCAGGGGAAAAAAAGTGAAGTTAAGGCTAATCGATCTCGAACTTGCCTCAAAGTTCATGGGGAGCGACCATGGTATTACCCTCTACGAAGCAGAAGCAACCCTACTCGGGTTGTACAAGGGACCTTCAGTAAAGACTGATTCATAACCCGACTTTAAAAAACAAGATGTTTTAATAAATACTAACTATATATTGGAGTAGGCTATGGTTTAAGATCTAAAGTCAACTCATTGTATTAAAACGAGATCAAGTGAAGCGGATGTGGTTCGATTTGTATACTTTGCCGAGAATTTCATCGAAGAAAAGATGACCTTTGCCGACTTTATTTGCGAATCTGTAAAGTTCTTGGTGGTTCTAAAAAGAATGCAAGATTCTAAAACAAAATTGTGGAAGGAGCTGTCTTATCATTGGTTACAAGGGGTCAACAATGTTTTGATTCATTTGATAATATTAATGATGTTTGTGGGTCATGTAAAACATGAGGAAAATTTGCATTAAAATTAAACAAACCAGAGATCTCAATAAGTTCATAAGAACTAAGGAAATAGGCGCAAAAAAATTCAATAACAGTTTCTTGCAGCAAAAGTGTCCAGGTGGTGAACAATGAGACTTATTTGAAATGAAATAGTATGTTTTTGCAATCGGGGACGTAATTTGGCAGGGGGCAAAAAAAGGTCATCTCGTATTTTACAAGGGTTTGCCTCCCCGGAATTTTTCTTGAAGCGAAAAAAGCCGTCTTCTAGGGTGCGAGGGTTTGCCCCCTTCGGAAAAAGCTAAAAGTACGTTCCTATTTGCAATGCTAAATCTGAGCCCTCCAATATACCACACATCTCTAAAACCCCATGGGTATGAAGCGGTTTGGTGCTCTCGGTTAACCAAAGTGGTGACGTTCTTTTTAGCACATTTTAATAGCTTTGAAAAGCAGGGGACATGACCATCACACATGACTACTTTAACTCTGGGAGTGTAACAATTTTCGCTTTATTTCATTCAAACACGTCTATTGCTCGCAGGCCTGAGCAACACACCTGCAACGAAGTATTTATGAGGGAGAGGTCGAGGAGAAAATGAAAATTCCAGTTCTGCACCTCTTTCAACAGACTACTGTGAACAATTGTTTTTATTAACTAATTAACTCTATTAAAACAAATTGCGAAAAGAGATTACTATTACTGTAAGTACAGAACACTTAATTGCAACGCAATGCGACTAAGTTTGCTTTTTGCTCTCTGCACTTTAATCGTCTGCTCGCCTGAACGCAGATCTGCAAGTGAGTTGGTTAACGATCACGATTCTTTCTTTCTTTTTTTAATTTCGCAAATGGAAATATTTATAAGTAAATTTTGCGCACATCTTTTTAAACAAACAAACATCCTTCGGCTTCTGCAGGGACGCCATTTCAGATTTTTCCAAGCTGGGGACAAACCCTTGCGCAACTTGAGAAGACGACCTTTTTTTGCTTCAAGCCAAAATTCGGGTGGCAAACTCTCGCATAACATGAGGAGATGACCTCTCTTTTGTCTATACCCTCACCACCACCCCCCAAATTACGTCCTTGTCTTTCTGGTGCCACTAAAAGACAGCTTGTATTTTTTTGCTAATTATTTTCCTTCAAGGCCACTTGATAAGTTAACTCGTTAATTTATATTTATGCTTAATGCTTTCTCCTATTTTCTCAACTAATTTATATATTCATGTAAACAATGGATACATTTCTCAGATTATGTTGTTTTTTAACGACCATGCAATGAATAGTACAATATTTAACCAGAAATTCTTTAAGCATTTGAATCGAAATTTTCAATTCTCAGTTCGCTTTTTACGACAGCTTTCAATATTCTCCAGAGAGCAATACAACTTAAAAATTTCATGCAGAAACTGTAGAACATTAAATGAGACCACATTACTGCAAGCAGAAATATAATTTTAATAATTAACATTTTTCAGGTTTATTTTCATTACAACCCGAAATCCTCGAAACGTTTCTTCAGTTGCCAATTCCCAGCGGCGAAAAGAAAATTAGAAATGTAAAAGACAACACCTATTATTCTGGTTCAAAGCCTGCTATAAAACGTGTTTTTAAATATGAAAAGGAAGAGTCAAACAACAAAGACAGTATGCTTGGATGTCTGACTGGTCTAAAATCGTGCAGTTACCGCGGCACTTCTGACGCAGTTGAACATTTCGCGAGAATGCCAATGGCTTCGACAAATGTCAACGATGACCGACTACCAATAAATGATATTACCCGACAGATCCGAAAAGACAAGCATAAGTATACATTTAAAGATATGATAGCCAGTGAAAAGGAAGGGATCAGCCATGTCAAGGGTAACCAAAGTCCTCGGGTGAATCTGTCAAAGAGGATGCGCACTCTTTCTTACGACTGCATTTCTTATCACTGCAAAGGACTGGAGGGGGTCGTCAGAAATTGGTGTATTATTAAACAGTGCAACCGCCAATAAATCTAAAATCTGTAACTGCCATACTTCAAACGGATTTAAAACTCGGCATTAAACTTTTAGTCATGTCAACGAATTTAATTTTCCTAGACTGTCTGCCTCAATCGCTTAATTTATGAAGATGAAACTATTTTGATTTATAGATTCAACCACACGGTGTTTCCCAGGTCCTCAAAAAATGGAGTAATGGTATTAATCGCAGTTTTTACCGATCATTTATTACTCCAATTAATCTGTCGAGAGCACAATGAAAGATTTGATCTATAGAAAGAGAATATCTAAATACCATCATAGAACGATGCCAGCCAGCGAATACGAACAGCGCACGATTATTTCAAACGCGCAGACGACTAAACAGTCCGCCGCGTCGTCCGCCGTAGGACGCGAGAACAGGATACCCGGATGTAATTTCAACGTCGATGTTGGCCGTTAACGACGGATAGAAAAAAAAATACATAACCGATTAGCTGGCGCTAAATATCCACGATTATGGCTGACCGCGATCTAACTAACTCTCGAATGACGATAACTCGACGGCGCGGGCGCTAAGGGAGACGATAACAATACTGTTAACAACAGCGACAACCCACTGGGGCTGTGCATTTTAGCATCGTTACATTCTAGTATCATAACATCGGTTTAGTCAGTCATTTCTAGGTAATTACATTTTCCAATGCGAACATTTCTAACATTTATGTATTTTCGGATTACAAAGATTCACGGGACAAGCGAATTCAAGAACACGTTTCAACGATGATGATGACCTTAATAGAATAACTTTCTTGTCGAAAGATTGCTATTAATTTGTAATCAAATGTTTTAAGTAATTGGGTGGATGCAAAAGTAAACCTGATGCGAGGTAAAATTTAGTCAAGACCAGTTTAAGTAGGTGAGGTAAACTGAGAGGAACCTGCAACACATGATTTCAATTTGCCTCGATTTAGTGAACAGGATCAAGAAGGATTATAAATATTAATGAGAACATATATTATGAAAGCAAACTATGATAATCATAATGTATCATAAGCTGTCATGGCCAGGTGGCTCTGGATAAACTCATGGCTTCACAAGAAATATTGAATTCATGGTTCAACAAGGAAGAAAATAGAAATAGTCAGTTGGCTTTCCTAAATAGGGACCAAAATGCGATAGCATTAGATTAGCCTTCCTTCGAATGTGATTTGTTACAGTAGCTCTAAGCGGAGTCCTTTTCGAGAAGTTGCTGATAACGGTACGATTGCAACACAAGCTCACAGACAGTGTACGTACACAGTCGATGGGGAACTAAAAGCTATAAAAATAAGCTAATATTCTACTGAAGCTCTGCCGGATCTATCGGCAAAGCGCATTCAAGCCGAGGTCTTAAGCAAACTGGCAAAAAAAAGACGGACAAAAATCTGAGATAGTGAGATTTGAAGGACGACAGTCATGGTGCACGAGGAGCAAAATAAAAACAAAGGGGACAGAAAGCTGCACGAAGTATGCAAAGCCAGACTTCGAGGGACGCTGAGCTTCACAAAAGTTGAGAATATTTGGAAATGCCCTCGAGACAGTTGGACAGAAACTCAGAACAAATCCATTTTTGTGACTTACTAAGCAAATCGACAAGTTGCCAACCCAACCGGTCGGTTGACGAGCACAACTTAAGACTTATTTTAGCATTGAAATCGAACACAGACAGGTAAACCCTGGAAAAGATGCCGTTAGATAATTCTATGAAACTAGAGTCCATGTTTGGCATACAAGTTTGCTCAGGCGATGTCTGACTTGGGGAAAGAAGCATTTAATTGAAACGAGGAGAGCAAACGCATCCAAAGCATCCTAATCGCTACACTCGCTGGTGAAATGAACTATAAGAAATGATTTCCAATGTAAGGTCTAACAATATCCAGATTGAGGCAGGCGGGAATCCATATCCCATTTCAAATGTTATCCTCCCTTGGTAAATCGTTGTCAATTGAATTTTGAGATTCAGGAAAGCCACGAAACAATCATTTGGAATATTTTCATCCAGACTGCACTGAGGCAGGTCCTCAGGAAATTTTCAGGAAAACACTACAGTTTTTTTTAGAAGAGGTTCAGAGGAGATTGGGGAGCGATGAAATTCAAACACAAAATAAAACAAAACACGAACATGCTCTTAAGAGAGATGACAAAACCAAAAATGAGATTTAGCAGATCCTTGATATAACTTTTAAGCTATCGAAAGCCTTCGTCCCATAGGACAGACAGGAATAAAATAAATAGCCAGAGAGATTAACAAGATATTCTCCGAACGAGGAACACAGTGGACAACGGCATTTCCACGCCGACACGATTCCATGCAGTGGATCGCGACGAGTCCCACATGCACCGATCAGTTATTGCACGTTACTGCAGGGGTGATGAATAAAATATCCCATCGACAGATTGCAAACGAATAAATAACTCCAGTGCGACACGAAATAAGCAAAATGCGTTAGTGCAAACACAACGCAATGCGATACAAAATAAGACAATACAAAAGAACGACAACGGATGAGTTTTAGTAACACGATAGAAATGACAGATCGTCATCTGTTAATGATAGAGTTACTATGTATGAGTGATGAATATTGACATTAATATTCAAATTACCTATCACGACCTCCTTAAGGATTTTTCTGCTATCAAAGGAATAAATGTAACCATGTCACTGTTATGATAAGTGGCAGAACAGAAACATAGGGAGGAGCACTGACAAAGCTAATACACAAACAGACACGCAAAAAGAAACAACAATAAATGCAACGGCTCAAACAACAGCAACACAATAACGACAACAGTTGGCAGCAATTGTCGATAGCATGAGTTGAGCAAGTATGTTGATGACGTCACACCCACGAATCCTAAAGCGGGTCTCGCATCTCATGCAGTTAAAAAGTGAAAAGCGTCTAAAAATAGATTCCAGGGCAACAGCCCTGGAAAGATGAAAGTGGAAACTGGTGAGAAGACAAGAGGAGTGGAAGGGAAAAAAAGGACAGAGGAAGACTAGCTTTCTTAACATCGAATTTAAACTGTTAACTAAAAACAAAAAAAAATAAGCACAACAGCTTTTAATAATAAATAAGTTGAGATATACACTCAATGCTCAACTCAAAAGCAACAACAACAACAACGAAACGGTAATTACAAACTAAAAAGCAAACTAAAATTGCCGACAATAAAAACAACGTTCGAAGCAAACACCGAAAATCTCCACGGCAATAAATAATAACTGTACCCTCTCCAAAGTTTAGAAGATAGTAGGCTGCCGTCGGCATTGGCGAATCTCTGAAATGGAGGCTCACAGCCATGAGGGCATGACGGGTGTGCTTTAGTTCGGTTCAAATCCTGAGATATGGTAAAAGACTCGGAGAATGGAATCAATTCATCAATTCAGAACTGAAATGGAGGTGGAGAAAATGCAGAAGACATATTTCGAGTGTGATTTGATTCTGATGCAAATGAAAAATAATACAGACAAATAAATAATAATGATTTAAAAAACTCGTGAACGATTAACGTAATTCCAAGGGTCGTCTAAAAAGTAAATAACTCGTAATATCAAACTCACTCAGTTATCGATTGGTTGACAACAACGGCAACAGCAAAAACTCAAATGTAAACGCAACCGACCCCATCAGTGAACAACAACAACAATGCAGGCATTAAAATCAAAAAGGTTTATACTGGGAGACTAAATAAGCTATTGCATGAGTAAAGCTGTGTGGAGCTAATTACAATGTTTATTTATAATGATTATTTATAATATTTATTTATAATGATTATTTATAATGCTTTCCTTAGAAAACCACCTCAATATACTCTCAAAATGGTAGCTTTATCCTTAAAAAAAAACCAAGACAAAAAAATGTTCAAAAACATTCCATTTAAAGTTCCATTTATATAAGAACATCTTTCTGACCTTCTCAAAGGTCATAAAAAAAAAAAGGAGGAAGCACTTAGAAAAGCGTTGGGATCATTATCAATATATTGGTGAAGCATCGATGATGGGTGGCAGAAACTCAAGCATTTGAAAAACATCAGAACACAGAAATAACAACTAAAATAACAAATAGAAATTTGTTAATAAAAATAACTATTGTTAATAATTAATAATAACAATACTAACAATGATTATAAATACTAACAATAACGATAATGGTAATAGTAGTCGTCATCATCATCATCATCATCGTCCTCTTCTGCACAATCATCATCATCATCATCACTTTTAACAATATATGCACATAACCTCCAGATTGTCGACCGAGACATACACATACATAAACAAAATGTAGATGACTTGCGACAGGTGGAGCGAGAAGCAACGAAATGGAATGTAACTCACAACTTCAGCATCATGATTTCCATCACCATCATCATCATCATCATCATTTTACAATTGTGACTACGATGAAAAGATCTAAAGGAGAGTGTTGAGGCTAGCAACGACGGCAATGACGACGACGACATCGAAATGCTAACAAGAAGCACACTTACGCAATAAATACACGCATCGGAACAACGCCACGAAACACGGCCGATGAAATGAGGAGAAGAGAAAGAGAACATGGCATCTGAAGGTCTTCACCATCCTCACCTCCCTTGCATCTGGCAAAAATTATGAATTGTTTAAATTAAAATAATGTAAAAACTGATCAATTCATTACTAATCCTTTCAAAATGCAAGTACTATGATCTCAATGATACATGGAAAGCATCAGGTTAGTGAAAGTTAAGGATCGACCAGAATTTAGTATTCTCTTTCTTGGTACAAACTTTTGATTAGGTCTTCCTTCTGAGTGGGTTGAAGAGTGTTGACATCATTATCATAATGGTATCCATGATCGTTATCATTACCATGGTCATCATTGTCGACCAGTAAATCCATGCATGGAATTGTCCCGAGGTCTTGGCTGCAAATGAATAATATAATAATAATAATAATAATATAATAATAATAATAATAATAATAATAATAAAAACAATAAGGGCAATAATAAAAGTAATAATGTATTAATAGTTATTATCAGTAAATAGTAAAATAATAAATGCGAATGAGAACCACAACAATCACCTCATTGGTTCTGTGGTCGCAACCAGTGGCAACGAGGTTGTTGAACTCCCTCTCAAGTATCTGCCTTGCCTGTTGTTAACAGTCGATAAACATATTTTTAGTCGGTGAGTTATGATATTCCTTTTCACTTTTTTGTAATTGGGACACATTAGCTAGGTATTAATATTATCACTTACATTACTAAATCTTATTAAATTATATTATTATATATTAATATTATTGGATACAGGATAATAAATTCCACTAATACTACTATCCCCTAATGTAACAATCAACATACAATACCAAACTGTCATATGTATAAATATAACCATAAATATAAATATAATCATAAATATAAATATAATCATAAATATAAATATAATCATAAATATAAATATAATCATAAATATAAATATAATCATAAATATAAATGTAATCATAAACATAAATATAAATACAGGCACCTGTAGGTTGGTTGTGGGTATCTGCAGGGCCAGTGCAAGGCTGTTGTGGTCGAAGGTCTCGTCGAGGGCAACCAGGGCTCCGTGCACGCCCGACTCGAGGAGGTTGTTGGCGAACTCCTTTAATCCGATGGATTGCACCCACTTGATCACTCTGTCGTTCGCCCATACCATCACGTCTAAGAGGGAAAGGTCAAGAAAGGCTATCGATAAATCACAAATAAAAACAAGTGTCAATATTGCTTAGTGCTTGATATGGCAGCACTACCACCACCACCATCATAATCATCATCATCATGTGACCTTTTATCTCATCAGCTGACTCTTCCCTCCTCCTATCCAGCTCATTCCTGTTGTAGTTGAGTCGCTTGAGGCAGCTCAGTCCATACTGGAGGCTTGTTCTGAAGGACGATGACAGATCAATAAGCACACACCAAAAACAACAACAACAACGACAACAATAATAATAATAAGCAAGACAAAATTGAAATGTTTAAAGGCTAAAAACTAAAACTTCATCAATCTCATCACTCGTGCATGATACACTCGGTTCTAGCTAATGCTTTTAAATGTCTGCAGAATGTCAAAATTTAGTGACATTAAACTGCTGCTCAAATTCAACACAACATGCCACATGAAATACACCGAAAATGGAAACATCTGCTAAACTGTATCATCACCACCTCTATAAACATTATCATCATCATCATCATCATCACCTGTGGAAACTGTCGACCATCTTGAGTTGACCCCGGAGGTCTTTCTTGGTGAGATGGTCGAGCATCCTGGCATCCACCAAGCACTCCATGAAGAAGCTTCGGTACTGGGGAAGTCCGAGAGAGGGCAGCCACTCGTTGCCGATCCATTCGTGGTTCATCTCGCCGAAAGCCAGGCTCTGCGAATGCGGTTGTCATCATCATCGTTATAATTACTACAATCACCACAACAGCCATGCTAGCTTGATCTTCATTAACCCAATCATTGTAAGTACAAAGGACTATAATCAAATAAACAAACAAACAAAGTACAAAATAGACTTCTTGTTAAAGCATTGATTTTGTTGGTAAGACATTTTTTTTTGACAGAATTTAAATCCAATGAGATCCACAAACAAATCATAGTCACAAAAGTAACAACAACAACATCAACAACAACAACAACAACAATAAAAACAAAACAACTTACAGTCCTCGAAGTCTTGGGAGCAGATGGACTGGTCAGGTTGACCATTTCCTGGATGGCGAGCCTGAGTTTCAGTCGATGGAGAGGGTTGCTGATGCCTATCTCCTGCTGGATCTCCTGGTCAGAGAGGGCGGACATGATCGCCCCGCTCTTGACGTTTGCATGGCAGGCTGCCACGTACCAGGCTGGCATGCCCACCCAGAGCTGTTTGTTAGTGGTGATGGTAGAAGTTGTAAATGATTTGTTATGCCTTTAATGAGATAACGTGTTAATCATAAGCTCGTTAGAAGCTCAAACATAGTGCAAATGCATTTATGTATTACAACTGCCGTTATTACGGATGTTACAGTGAGTAGAATAGTGGTTTTTGCCTTGGCAAGGCTCAGTTAGATGTTCATATCCTCTAAGCTTGCAATCGTTTGAATAACTAATGTATAGAATTTATGTGTAGCCAATAATGAGCTGCCATAATAACAATAATAATCAATAAATGTTTAAAAATTAAATTGACTGCACTGAACACCCTCAAGTGGTTCCTACCTCGAGCCAGGCGACGATGGTGGGTCCGTTCCAAAGTGCGAATGGCGTCGAAGCTTTCATTGCCTCCTCAAGCAATTCGTTCCTTTAAAATTAAGTGGAAGTCAGATTAAACGCCTGAAATTGTTAACAATTGTCACTGATGGTAACAAGATAAATTGTTAATAATTAATATTATTACACATTTTTATTTCTATCAACTTATTGCTTATAAATGTCACCAACAGAATAAGTTAACACTAGATGATTATCATCACAAAGTTTACATTCACTATCATCATCATCATCATCGGAGCAGCCATCATCACCACCACCCACTTCTTTTTCCTCCTCCTGTCGAACTCTGCCTGCCTGCCCAGAGTGCCCGTGGTAAGGAGGAGATTGTCCGAAGCACTGAGCATCATCTCACCACTGCTGCCTGTCAGGTCTGGGTGGGCGAGGTTCACACCTGGACGGGGTCGACTTTAAGGTGAGTCCGATCGACGTACGTCAGTAGCAACATCATGTTTCATCAAAACTCACCGACTCCCTCCGAGGACAGCCCGAGGGCTGCACTGGGGATGTTGATGCCCCCCCTCTGGAGCGAGGAGATCTGCTGGTCTTTCCTCGTGACCTTGTCCTTCTTGCTGAATATCCTGCCGAGGGAACTCTTGAAGCCGCCCTTCTTTTTGGCCTGTTTGTGCAGCGAGTCTTGACTCGAGTGGGTGCTGCTCAGAGGACTCGTGATGCTGTGGGAGCTGTTCATGGACCTTGATGGAAGGCAATTGTGGTTGTGGTGATGATAATGGTGACAATAATGGTGACTGTGATGATAATTGTGACAAAGATGGTCATTATTGTGATGGTGATGGTTGTAGTGGCAATGAAAGAAATAAAGACTTTAATGTCATTGCATGAGCTGCCTTACACCATTAGATGTTGTTTTCTTTAATAATTTTTTTTCCTTTATTGAGCAGAACAAGAAATAAACAACCTAAATATTTGTGCTATTTATTTAATTAAAAAAAAAACAAAATGTGTTTCGGTAATATTTTGGTTAAAAATAATTCATCTCCTTAAATAAGAAAGTACAAAGAAGTTGGCATGCATGAAATTAATGGCATTCCTCCTCAACAAAAACAAGCATAATAAACAGAAGATAAAAACTCCCAAACGTTGTAAGGCAATTGATGATGATGATGTAAATTCCAACCAATAATTAACAAGAAGGCGGGTATCAGCTTATCTGATGAAAGGCATGCTAAAAGTCTTTGATAAAACTGGGCAGCTATTTAAATCGCCATCATCATCAATCGAATCACTTCAATCATAGCCATCATTGCCGCAAATGTTACGCCTTTTGGGTTGAAATTTTTATATTTCACATTTTTATACTTCAAACATCGGCTCACCTGACGAAGGGCTGCTGTCGGTAAGTCTCGCCGCGATTTGTCAACGTATTGGAATGTTCGACGTGGAGTGTGCGAAGTGTCGGTTGGTTATAGTCGGCCACGTTGTCATGGTGATAGGAACTGTCCTCCTATTGGTGGTTACGAGTAATCAATGCATGCAGGTATATGAGTCCTCAAGTATTGCGGATACGAGTAAATAGAATGGTGTTCAAGCTGTATCGTCGACTGCAGTGTCTTGCAACATATAATCATAAAGAGCTCATCTATCATAACGATCACTACAAGAAACATCATCATCCTCATCATCATCATCATCATCATCCTCATCATCATCATCATCCTCATCATCATCATCATCATCATAATGTAATACCGACCTGACTCATGATGGCCTGAAGATCTTGACTGTTCTGGGGGGCGCCTATCATGGCTAGGTGGGGACTTGAGGTAGAGTAGGGGTAAACACCACCGCGACTGGTTGCACCACCAGGCTTATCCAGACCAGAGGCCTGAATGTGAAAGAGATGGAAGATTATGCACCAATGTCAGTCATACCGATCATTGCCACGTGGTAATGGTGACACTCGACAAATCAAAAGCGATACCAACATTGCTGTTTAAGGTCTGATACTTCGGGATGTAGTCCCTGGTGGGCAGTGACGGGCGAGGAGAGGGGGTCAATCTGCCCCCCAAGACGGGGCTCGACCGATCGTACATCTGCTGCTCGTCGGACCACCTCGGATCGACCTGGATCCCCGCTCCTCCCCCGATGACGGCCTGGTTCTCCAATTCCTCGGCCCTTTGCTCCGTCGACTGCTTCTCTTCTTGGATGAGTCTTTAGATGATAAATAATGGCTTTACCACCACCGTTTACTTGCAACAACTGAGAGCTCTTAGCGATCATCATCATTGCATCCTTATAATCACCTTATTTCATTGTTGATGGCATCGAGTTGCTGTTGTAGCATGATGGCGAGAGTCTGAGCGTCCGTGTGCCCTGTGGGCGACAGGATGCCCGGTCCACCGGGGTACATGCCGTTGTCCCCTTCGTCCTCGAGCACCCCGGGTCCCCCGTCGACGCCTCCGGGACCTCCCAATCCTCCGACGCCAGCAGAGTCGAACGCCTGCTGGACGTTGGCGAGTATGTGGGCTTGCTGTAGTCTCTCCCATTCCTGCTCATTGAGGGTGTTGATCTGTTTATAAATAGGAGTTCAAGATATTCGTTAAATATACTACCTCGAAGAATCATAAATAATTTGACGTTGCACTTTAATGAACCTTTAATTGTATTATTATTATTATTATCTAATTATAAGAAACCATTACAACACAGAATACATCCCAATTATACAACTACCTTGGATGGATCCTCCATCAAGGCAAGTTCCCTGCCCCTCTGCTGTCTCCTCATCGTGGCCTCAGGTCCGTCGGGCTTGTAAAAGTACGAGGAGGGGGGCTGTGGCACCACTCCATCCATTGGGGGGGCCTGGGGTCGAGCGAGGAGTTGCTCCCTCAGGGAGTTGAGCTCTTTTTTGTAGGTATCCAGCTGATCCATCAGTGCATGCTGCAAGGAATCATTGACATGTACACCGATAACATTAATTCATCCACTGAGATCTTTAGTAACAATTTGTTCTCTTGATCGGTTATTACAAACTAAGAATAAATTGATAAAGTGATATTGAGTTATTATTTGCAATATAATCACTCAATACTTTCACTCGAATGCATTTAATTTGTAAGTTAATATTATTAAAGATATCATTAAGAAAAACTTAAATACACATTCATTATTAACTATTTATTACAATAAACCAATATTATAATCAACAAAGGGACCACCCACCTTCTCAGCCAGGACCTCATCCAGAGTCCTTTGTACCCTCTCCAGTTCCAGGCTCAGCTGGTTTTTATCTTCGAGGGCATGCATTCGTTCCTTCAGATGGAGTTGGAGTCTCTCGTTCGACTCCGTCAGCAACTTGTCGACCGTCGACGACAGCCTCATGTTGTGTTCTTCGTTCATCTTGTCTCTCTTTCGTGCCTGCCGACAAGATGTTCACGAGTGAGTTAGGGATACTAACAGTTGGAACGTGTTCTTATGAATGGACGAATGAATTCACTCGCTCTCTCGTCCAAAGCTAGGGACAGTCTGGTTTTGATTGTTTATAGAGTATTTGGCCAATCTTTTGAACAGCTTTATAATCATTTTTATACCATTTACACATTACTCATACCATACACATTACGACTGCTACTGTTAAGGTCGCATGCAGGAATGCAACCTATTTGGCCAACCTGCCATAGTTAACACACATTAATGCATAACAACAACAACAACGACTACATCAACAAGGCTAATCCAAGCGAATAATCAAAAGAACATCAAATAACTCATTGAGAAGACATAATCACTCACTAACCCTCATTATTTCGGCCTCCTTCTCAGCCAGCTGCATCTCCAGTTCCCTCATCCGTTCTTCTGCCGAGCCGTGGCGTTCTTCAGCCTTGGTGAGGGCCTCGAGTCTCTGCCTGAGCTCGGCCTCCAAAGTGGGGAGAGCTGCAGCCTTTGGCAGGGACTGCTGGAGTTTCTGCTCTGTGATTTCCAGTTTCTCTTTCAGCTGTTTCAGTTTCTCTTCCATCTACGGAGAATAAAGGAAGTGAAATGTATTATATAATGATGTTGGTGACTATAAATATAATTATTTAGTGAATTGTTGACTGAATCCGATTTGGACCGATCGAAAACATAAATCGTTAAATTGATTTCAAAATCAGCTAATCACAAAGCAGAAGCAATTTCTTCGAACTTTCAAAGGAAAAGAATAAATTCTAATTCTAAACGATTACTTATTGAATCACAAATCAAATAAAGACAACAACAGATCAAACTGAACCGTACGGATTTCAGTTGTGAGTCCTTAGTGACGACCTCGGATTCGAGCCTATTGTTCATGTCCTGCAGACTAGTCGACTCCCTCTGAGCACTGAGATACCGCTTCTCCAGGGTTGCTATGCGTGCTTCCTGGTCTTCTTTCTGGGCCACGGACTGTGGTCAAGGTTGAATGAGGAATAAAGGTGATATGCATTAATTTGATAATGATAAATTGCCATTCAATTGTTGTGGTTTAATGGTGGCATTTTGATGATGAAGTTTAAAAGGCAATCACATATTTGACGTAAAACAGAACAGTACTCTATTGCTGCTGAACTCTTTATTAGTTTGAGCTTCCATCACATTCGTGCCAGCTCTTCTATTATTATTATTATTATTATTATTATTATTATTATATTATTATTATTATTATTATTATTATTATTATTATTATTACTATTATTATTACTAAAATTTTTATTATCAACTACTTTCATTTAGAGATTTAGAGAATGACTCAGCCTCGCAGTCTCACCAACCGCAACAATCCCATAACCTTTAACCCTGCCCTCTAACCTCGCGGATGTCCCTCTGCAGTTTGGTGGTCATTTCCTGGGACCTAACGAGGTCTTTTTGAGCAGACGCCAGGTTTTCTTCCAGCTCGGAGATGCGCAGCTGCTGCTCGGATATCTTGCTTCTCGTGGCCACCAAGTCGGTGGATAGCTTGACCAGGGTGTCTTGAACTTCGGGCGGGAGGTCCTTGTCCGAGGACCCCGAACTCTGCTGGGCCGCGGAGGACGTGGGAGTGGCGGAGGATGACATAGAAGATGCGGTACCATTCTGTCGGGGGCAAACAATGGGAATTTGAATGAGAGCTGGGCAGAGATATAATTATGAATTCTTAATGAGTATATAAAGGCACGGTATATAAACCTAATTGCAATCAAAATCAATTTGAAGGAAAAATGAATTCATGGCATCACTTTTCATTTAAAAAAAAAAAAGGAATAAAGGAAGAGGAAGTAATACATCAACCATCACCAACAAATTGAGAACAAAAACAAGCCACTCCACAATCTACATGGTTTCACCATCACCGACCATCACCAGTGCCGTTGATAGAATCTTATGACACTCTCACCGTTTCCTTTACTTCGATTGCTTCTCCACCATCTGCAATTCTCCTGGCTTCCCTCTCTCGCAGTTGGAACAGCTGGAAAGTACCGTGATCATTATTAAAAATCAATTAACTAATATTAATCATCATCATTAATGACAGCCGCAACATTTACTAGGTCTTTACTATATCATTAACATGAGCATCTTTTGCTAGAATATCCCCATTGTTATCAAGACATACGAGAGAGTATTACCTCCTGATTGGCCAGTGCCAGCTCCTCCTCCAACTGTGCCGTCCTCTCCAGTGCCACCCTTAGACGCTCTCTTACCTGTGATTGGTCAAATAAAAAGGATTGATGTTATTTAAACATTTTTTGTTCGATGAAATCATACTAGAATCATTGCAGTTCCTTAAAGATTTTCCAAGTGATGCACTAAATGGTCAATTCGATTGCATGATGATCGACTATAAAAGTCTGGCAGGATATGACACAACAAATGCCACAATGATCATTGCAATGGTGATGAGCTAATTAATATTAATAATAATAATAATAATTAAATGAGCTATTAATATTAGTAATGGTTATATGTACTAATACAAGATTAATTAATATCAATAATAACAATAAATTAAATAATGTTAACGAGTTCTCTGTGATTTAATTACAAGTGAGTGTTTTGCAAGACCACAGCATCATTAACAAAAGCAATCAATCGTGGTGTTAATAAGCTCAATTGTATGAAGGATATTAGAGTAACAGCAAATAGACTGTTTGCACTGATAATTACTATACCAATATAATAAGTAAGGAAGCTATGTGGTGATAATTATGATGCTATTAATAATCAATTAATTAATAAGCAATTTATTTCTTTTAATTTTAATAAAGACGGTAAAAGTATAGCTGGTGCTAGTGAATTGACATTCTTTTAAATAATGACAATGAAGATGATGAAGACAATGGTTATGATGATGTTGACAGTGATTACGATGACACAACCTTCTCGTCAAGAGCCTTGTGATGCTCAAAGAGGGACTTGAGGGCCTTAAGAACTTCCACCTCGCTCGAAACTCCGGCAGGTGACGCGGCCTGCCTCTTGACGACCGTCATGCGGAGTGACCGCTCGTGTCTGGCGACCAGGCATTCCAGATGCTCCAGGAGCAGCTGTAGGAAATGAAAGATGGAATGATTGAAAAAGAAAACAGCTGGTGTGTGTGTGTGTGTGTGTGTGTGTCATCCCAGACCAAACAATCAATGAAATAATTGGAATTTGGCATGGTAACAATTTTTTAGGACATCTCTGAATAATATTTTAAATAACATCAGCAATGGTAATAAAAATAATTATTATGATAAAAATATAATAAAATAATAAAAATAATTATTATGATGGTGAAGATAAAACATTGAAGGTGCATATTATACAATATATACAAGAGATACTCAACAGAGCATCATAATCACAATTGAGAATTATAGTTTTCTAAATTTAAGATAAAATAATAAACAATACGAATGGTTTCAAAGAATATTGTTAGATAAAAAAAACAAACAATATTTCTTATAATAACATACTGATCAACATATCAAAGCATATCAGCATATCATCAATAGCAATAACCTGAGATCTCATCAGCTGAAACTAGTCGAGGCAACAGTGATAATTATCGCTATACATTATAACGTATTAATAGATGATATCAGTGATGATATAACTAACGACGACGTTAACAACATCTGAAAACATGATCACAATCAGGACAACGAATGCTGAGCTTTCATTAAGTTCAGTGACACTACTGGACCTTTAATAAGCATGAATGACGTTAAGATGCATTTGAGATTCATTTCAGTGCACAAAATGATTTTTCATAAGATTACATGCAGCTATGTTTGTGCAGAACTCATAGTTGTCCCAAAACAACAACAACAACAACAATAAAGACAACAGTAACAACAACAATCATTGGAGGTAGAGACACCCCATTCATTACAGTAACAATAGTCATCCAGCCAATACCACCTTTTCGAAATGGTACTTTCTAAATGTTATTACGTAAATGGTTGGCCAATTTCAATGCCTTCACAAGCAAATGGTTAAGTATGGCACTCAAAAAATCAAATAAAAAATCAAACTAAACACGAACAAACAGATTTTTTACTGCAACGGCTACGTTAGTTGCCACGACAATGATATTAACCCTGGTGTTGTTCCGTTCGGCTTTGAGTTCCGCAATTTCTTCGTCCCTCTCCAGAACTTGTTCACGAGCATGGTTCAGCTCTTTTGTGAGTACTGTGTATTCCTATGCAGGGTTTAAAGCCATTAAAATTGATTGGACAGCCATCGGCCAATAAAATTGAGCTGTCTATTAACAACAAGTGCAATGATGAATATCGCCAATGATAAAGATCTTAATAATTAAACTAGCAATATCAATATCTTATTAATATTCATAGGAAAACTAAATAACATTATCATCTGTAAATAGCAGTGGTAATGATGATGATAATAATAATAACAACAAAGTCACTGGATAACTTCGAAAAAATATAGTCACATTTGCTGAGCTATGAGTTCATTTGAAATTCGGGGCTCAAAAACATCTCGACTTAAAAAACTAACAACACAATCACTTTATAGCACAATGAAACCATTCAATCATTGAAATAAAACAATTAAATTATCATTATTATTATTATTAAGATTTGTCTGTGGAAAATTTGCAAAAACAGCTAATGCATTGAAGCTGATAGCTAAATTACTGTTCAAACAATAAAATTTGCAGCTGGCTCCATTACATGAAGCATTTGTCTTCAAATCTCAGATACTTTTTTCTCAAGTCAAAAAACCCTTGCCAACCTGGGGTTGCGTGACAGAGAGCTGCTTCTGGAAAGCATCGCGATCCAGTTCGGCCTCTTGGAGTTTTGCCCTGGTGGCGGCAAGTTGCTCCTGAGTCTCTCTCAGGGTCTCCATCAGCTTGTCCCTCTCGTCCAGCATGTTTACCATGAGCTGCTCAAAGTTGGACTCATCGCCAGAATAATTTGAATCTCTGTCGTTAGAGCCATCCTCGGAGATGGTGGGCATGACGTCGCACATCATTTTGAAGGCTTTGACTGCCCCCGAAAAATGCGTCCGTCTGGAACTCTTGGCTTGTGTGACCTTTAGCTTTTAGAACTACCGATTCTCGAACGATAACTCTTAATTTGTTTTCATTACTAGTCGCTCGTGTAATGAGTCGCTCTATTTAGGACATTTCGTCGTTACCGATTCTCAACAGAGACCAAGCAATGCTAAGCTTCCCCAATATTTCAAAACTTAAATCGACGCACAGCCTTCAAAAGCAATGGCGAATAGCAACAACTACTAGGAGAGGCAAAACGAAAATTAGGTCTTGCTGGTTACCTCAGCCGAAAAATGATTATTATCCGCATCAGGCAGCTTTGGAAAGTTAATTTCCGGGGTCGTGATGATTATGAAAAGTGGCAATTTGGGAGAGTTTCAAACTGACATCAGAGTAGTTCGCAACTATGCATTTTACATCATACTACACTCCACACCTTTGCGAGACAAGACGACCATTTTCCTTTTTGCATATTACCATAGAACTGTATACAAATATTTGTATGTTATTTTATTTTTACTAAAAAACATTTTTAAATTTGTTTATTTGTACCTAATTTTTGTATAAATTTCCTGTTATATATAACTTTTTAAGCACACAAATGTGATTGTTTTAGTTAAATAATGATTTAAATAACTTTTCAATAATTAAATAGCAATTTGTCAGCATTTAAGCATTAATATGAATTGCATCGATATCGCTCGTGCATTTAGACAGCTGATACCGCGCTAGTAGATTCGGGTTTTCGTTCGGTTTTTTTCTTCGCGGTTGAACTTGAAGCTACGCTCGTTTTAAATAACGAAATGCAGGAAGGCAAACTTTACAAGCAAGTTGATGAAAAACATCTTTTTACAGAGGTCGACCTTATGCTTTGGTCGCCCAAAATGGATCTTGTAGCAGTTACTACAATGGCCGGTGAGGTAATTTTACACAGACTTTCGTGGCAGAAGGTTTGGCAGTTGAGTCAGTTAAAAGAAAATGTTCTCGTAAGTTCTCTTGTTTGGAGACCGGATGGTAAAGTCCTGGCAATAGGCTATAGCAATGGGGTATTCAAGCTCTGCAATGTGGAAAAAGCACAAAAGATGTACGAACACAATTATTGTGACCATGCCATTACATCCCTCTCCTGGTGTGATGATAAGCGTTTTGTTCACGAGACCTCTCCTGATGAGCTGTCACATTACTTGAAAGTTGACATGAATGAGAGGTTTAAAGATAATTCTCATGTTTATTTGCCTGAGCTTCCTTCATTGACTCCTAAGTCTTCAGGAAATAACAAATCGCATGATATGTCTTTGTTGAAAGATCAGGATGGACTGAACATTTTGTTGGTTGGAAATGCTGCAGGTGAACTGGAGATGTTTGCATTTGGCTTCGTCCCAATTGCCAAAATTGCCCTTCCTGGCACTCAGCCTCTCAAAGTCTTGAACGCCGTTTTGTCGGCAAGAATGAACAACCTCACCGTGCTTTTGTCAGAAGGCAGAGATTCAACTCTCAGACTCACAACTTTCACTTGTCCTAAGCTAAACTCCAGCAAAGAAGAAATAAAATTCCTGGCGATGAAGCTTGGAAAACTCATGGAGCTTGAGAATTACTTGTCAGAGGTGCTGAAGCAGATGAGTGAAGTCTACGAGGATATATTGTTCGAGTTTGAATCCAAGATGAGGAAATATGCAGAGGAGAAGAAGCAAAAGAACGACCGAAGTCTTCGAACCGAGTTGCTGACGTTCTTCTTCTGTGGCACAGCCAGTGATGACCTCAAGTGCTTTCTGCAGTTCGAATTGACCAAGCAAAGCCTTTCCCGTCTCGGAACGTCCGTGCAAAACTCTTACAGTCACATTAGGAATCTGATAGTTCTCAACTTGGGTCCTGTATGCACTCATATCGTCTTCCAAATGGAGAAGTTGGAGGGGATGTCCAGAGTTCAGATGCAGTTTGGCAAACTGGGTTTATGTGAGAAAAGGGTCGCCGACAACATACTTCGTGCCATCGAAGTTGCACTCAAGAGTGAAGAGATGCACCAGGTGATCCAGGACACTGTCCAAAAGTTCGATGCATTTTACAAGTGGCTCTTTCCGGCCAAGATGTGTCTCTCAGGAGAATCGATACCTCAGGGCATGGGAGAGTTGACCAACCAGCACATCAATGGCATCGTTGAATTCATAACCGAGTATTTCAAACCGGACGTCAGATTAGAAAGGGTTGGGCAGTATCTCAAAGACGAAGACTTGGTTAATCCCATTAAAGACAAGGACAATCTGTGGAAATGTTTCATGGAGCAAGCCAGTGATTCATTCAAGGAGAGAAACAAGGGCATCTTTCCTGAAATACACTCTAAGTTTTCACTGATACAGGTCATCAAGACCTACCAGGAAAGTCTCAAGGGGATGATAAAGGATTGCTCATCCTGCATTGAGAAATTTTTTCAGTTCCATTCCTCCGTCGCCTTTGCGAACAGCTCGAATCCCAAAGTCGGTTCGACCGAGCGCCAGTTCTTCGTCAGCAGTTGCACGGACGAGCTTGGCGCGACGAGCCTCGCCGTTCTTCCGAGAGTCGTATCTTCGGGTCGTTGTTTTTACCTCATCAAGAACGTTCCATCTCTCAACAGAGTGACAGTTGAAAGTGTCTCCATCGGTGATGGTAAAAGACTATTGGAGACTGTCGATGTCGAGTTCTACGATGACAAGACCCTCTGTGTGCTATTCCACGACGAAGAAGACGGCCAGCACAGAGGAAGCTCCAAGATTGTGCATCTCAATCTGAACGAACTAGACAACCCTTCTCCCGTCGGGGAATCTCTGATTGCGACGGCTGTCGGCAAATCTTTCGTCAAAGATCTCTCAAAGTTGACCCAAAAGATACTATCCACAGATCTCATCAAGGACGATGTGATTAGAGTGGTCGAGCGCTCCCAGGCATCGCAGTTTGCGGTTTCCGGCAAGAGGAAGGTCGCCTGTGTGTTGTATTCGTCCAGAAAGAGGGTCAGACTGTTTCTGACAGAGTGGGAGGACGACGGCGACACGTCTGCCGCCATGCTGATCGACGAGACTGCAATTACTTTGGATGAAACTAGGGACGTTGACAGCACTCTCAGGGTCAGCGACATCACCATCGATTCGCCGGACGACAACGACAAAGAAAATTCAGCTGTCCTATGATGCAGAGAAACAGACAGCTTGAATTTGATTGTTACCTGTGTTTGCATTCATTGCCAGTTTCATTGTTGTTGAACATGATGTTCAACCCTTTATCAAATTATTTAGCAACTTGTGGTTTTAACTTTTAGGAACAACAATAAATTTGTAGAATTAAAATTTGTTTTGTTTGACAACATAGGAAATGGGATTTTTTAAGTCTGGTTTTGGGTATAAGTTAGACTGTTGTGAACTATATATTAGTAAGAAAATGTTTTCAAAAACAAAAGGTTGTGGATTATGAATTCTGGACTTTGGGATGTTTTAGTCGGGCGCAAATGCTGATAAAGTAATAAGTGAAGTAATTTAGTGATACGGCTAGCAAGAGTCACGTCAGACGTCTACTAGATGTCAAGAGGCGCAGGTAGGCTTTACTAGGGATTTGGGTTAAGTTCCATGCTTGAAGGATTTTGATCAAATGCAATTTTGGAAATAAATTAGAAATCATCATTTGAAAATTATAATTTATAAGCGTCTAGCAAGGCTTGCTTTCTAATATTACTGCTACCACAAATATTGCATTCGATATCAATATCAAGAAAGGTATTTATACTTATGATGCTTACGAGCTTAAGAAAGGTCATCAGTCAACTATAGCTCCTTTTGGAAAAAATTGAAATCATTTTCGTGTCTTTTGTGAATTGCTGAGTAGCTAAATTTATAGCCAAGCTTGAACTCATTACTAAATGTATACTAAAATTTTTTTCAGTTATTAATTAAATATTAAAAAAGCCCAGCTTGTTTATTAAAATTAAAAAGTATTTGTAGAAATGCATTTGTAAACATTGGTCGTTAGTTAGATCTGCCATCATTACCGAAGCTACCGGGGTTATCGGACGTCTTGTGAAGATATTAGCGTGAGTATTTATGCATTGAAATAAACACTTGGACATTCTCTTTGTGCATTTTAAATTTGGTTTGAGACAGTTCGGGTGTTATAATTTTGACCCTTAGCATACCTCATTTCTACACTTTGGCGATTGAACTTGCATGTCGCACTCAATGTGTGAATTTATCTAAAAGATTTTTACTAAACAATGTCTGGTCGAATGGCGAGACATGACGATGGAGACGCTAGAAGAGATGTCAGTCCACGCATGAAAAGGAGAAGATTCACTGAAGTTCCTGAGCCAAGGGACAGGAAAAGTCCACATGATTCTTCTAGGCACAGGTAAGTTGTTGCTAAATTAATTTTGTGCAAATAATTAGGACGTTTGTTTTATTTTTAATTAAAATAAATGTTCAGTTTTTTAAACCATTTTGTTGCCAATGAATTTGCTTGTTGAGTGCAACAGAACATTTGTATTAATTGAAAACAAAAATGTAAAATTTCACATGAACCATTACTTTTTCCATACAATATGTGCCACAGAATGAAATTGATGACAATATTCATGGTATCACATAACCTTTGCCACAATGACTAACATTAAGTTTGGATATGATTTTCTTGTTAATTAATAGATATGCTGAATTTTAATTGCAATGAGATGAAGCAAAAACATCCAATTCTAGTTCTAATCATTTGCTTATTTATACCACCACTTTTAGTAGCCATACTATTACAACCAGATAATAACATCCCCATGTACAAAAATCTTGCACTTGTCCACGAATGAATTTCCTCAATCTACGGTTCACCTCTTTTGCACGCAGGGAACCTGAGAGGGGGACCCATTTTAGCAGGGACCTCAGAAGAAGGTCAAGGTCAAGGTCCCCCATCAACAGAAGGGAAAGAATAGATGCCACTGCCAGAACAGGTTATTGGATAAAAAAGAAAATTATTGATATAGTATCTTTTATTTTCATGTGTTGTGGCTTAATGCTTTTTACGGTTAATTTCTTACTTGATGTAATTTAGCAACAGCTTACTTGTTAATTATTTATAAATTTATTAAATATTAAATTATTAAATTAAATATTTAACCAATTAAATGATTTAACTTCTTTTTTTTTACCCCTAGCTTTTAGTAATAAAGTCTGTAGGTCAAATGTTCAAAGATATGATGGCGCTGCGCACGGCATGCAAATCATAGTCTAGCTAAATAAACTGAAATAAGTTTAATAAATAAATAACAAAACCTAAAAGTTATTTTGATACATTGTAGAGCAACGGATGTTATCACTGCTGTCATTAAAATCCCACACAGAACGAAGATATCGGGAGACCCCTCCGAAAGAGAAGCGAAAGTTCAAGGAGGAAAGAGAGAACGATGCGCCAAGGAAGAGGAAGAAGTCGCCCAGTCCCTCTCGAGAGACCGGCAGGGAGGTCGTCGACGTCTCAGAAGAAGGCAGCTACATGGGCCGGAGGTACGACCAGACGGAATTCCTGCTCAACGACAGATTCTCGGCCCTCAGCACCAGTCGACAGCTCGTGGTCGAGGAGAACGTGTCCGTCGAGATTGAGAGGAAGATATCCGGCAGGGAGAGTTTCAAGATACCCAAGGTGCTCGACCCGAGGGCGGTCGTCATTCCCAAGAGCGCCCTCGAGGGTCGCGGACCCATCACCCTGAGGGACGAGTTCAGGGGCAAAGGTACGGATTTCCCGGCCAATGCCTGGTGTCCCGACAACAGGCTCGGCAGTCGCAACCTGGAAAAGAGAGTCGTCCAACCGGCCGCCGCGAACGAGGGTTTCGGAGAGGGACAGCCCAGGGAAAGAAGATTCAGAGAAAACTGGAATGGCTCGCCCGCGAAGGACTACAAGTAATGATCTATTTTTAACTACTAATCCCCTTGTCTTGCAGGCCGGCTCGGTATGTTAATGCGTTCGTCGGGCGGAGCCAAAGCCCAGCGACTCTTGACGCCGTCGGATCTCGTTGAATATAATGGTGATTGATTATTCGTAACAAATCCGCCTTGTCGACCTTCACCCTACTGATGAACAACCCGTTATGATTTTCAAAAGATCTTTGGTTTGCTATAAAGTGTCACTCAACATTCACCTATTAAAGCAGATACAATGATCAACACGATGCCAGGCAGAGGGTTGCAGAAGGTGAGCCCCGTTAACCCTTTGATTATTAAGTTTTGATTAATTAAGTTTAGGAGTTTGTGCAATGAGTAGGAAATGACGCAACTAGAAAACGTTGATCATTAATTATTGTCTTGCTTTGATCGCCAACGTCAATCAACATTTTCTGCTCGTAACAGATGGCTCGAACCTTCCGGACTTTTCAAAGAGGCCAGGTGGGTATTTTCGAATTAAACATTTTTGAAAATGGGTCGGGTTGAAATCCATAAAATTACACATTTACATCGGTTTTTACTTTATATTTTTTTTTTTGTTTCGATAGAATGTAATCATTTTCAACATTTGCAGGCAGGTATATGTACGAAGCTTGGAAGGACAGGCCGGAAATGATCCCGAAGGGAAAGAGCTACTACGAGGTGAGTCGAGCTTGGTAAAGTTCAATCTAAAGCATCTTCTGGGATGACGTTATATGTTGTGGTCGATAGGAGCCTGCGTGTTTTTGTTCGTTTCTGTGTGGTATCAATCGGTCGAACTGCTTTATACGTCAGTGGCTTTGATGGCATTAGTTCAAAAGCTCAGTGGAGTTTGTTACTTTAGAATTGCAACTGTTGACATATCTTGACATTCTGTTGATCCATCTCTGTTAATAACATTACATCATCGCATTGGCGTACACCTGTACCTTCATTGTTACCTTCAAGATTACCTCGATTGGCTCTCGATC
>JAJTWR010000005.1:785000-800000 GCA_021613335.1 Whitmania pigra
AAATCTGACAAGCAACAAAATGGTATATATTATAAAATATAAAGGTTAAGATTTTGATGTCATCCGGTGGGGACCGTATTCCCGCATCCCTATAGCGACGCCACTGATTTGCTTTCAGGGACATGGGCCCTAGACACACTTGCCAAGGGTCTCATTTATGATGACGTACTGCCATTTTTTTTCAGATATTAAAAAAAAATTTTTTAAATAATCATACATTAAAAAATAACTAAAATATGTTTTTAAAGCATTTCCTTTTTTAGTTAATTGTAAAATAACCTCGCTCATCTCTCATCATATGGCTTTTTTCTAAAAGGATTGCGAATCTTAGCGTAGAAGCATTCGATTGTTTTGTTTTGAAATGGCGAGTCGTCAGGTTCTATTGGCCGTGATTTGCTTTTTATTCGCAAATTTTTCTTTATCAAGAAGCACCAGAGAATTCAGAAATGTTAGTAAATTAAGTGAAGTCTTGTTTTTTTTGTCGTGATTCTGACATAGGTCCATTTGTTTATCACATGATTGAACTCCAAATGATCAGTTGATGCGTTTGTCATGTGGAGTTTTAAGCTTTCATTGCTGCTCTATCACATTCACATACTACCTAATTTCGCATTTTAGTATTTATATTGTTCAAGAATTGCTTTGCCATGTCGAAAAAAATATGATACGTTATTGCAGTGGCATTCAATCATATTTTATGAAGGGTCAATATTTTTTAACAAGATCATTTTAAATAAATATTTGCCAATTATCAGAATTGTATGCTTATCATTTGCCAATTACCATTTATTACTTATTTTATTATGTATTATTCATATAAAGAAGTGAGTGTAAGTAAACTTAACAAGCTAGATTAATTTTAAATACAGTTTAACAACGAAATATGTAAAGTAGCAGATCTCAGATAAGTATCTATTTCCACCATGTTGTGAATTTTTAGATGTTTTAGTTACTTTGGTTGCATTACGATTACTGGAGGTTACTGTGGTCTGCGTTTGTACTCTTTAGTTAAATGTACTTTGCTAGGCAATGTTTTAGTGCTCGAGATTTAAAATCTGCTTCGAGTGAAACTAAGAATGAGTTTCACAAAATGAGTATGAGTCAATTAGAAATATAGCTAATGAGATAATTATTCAAAAAAGATAAAATATATTATTGGCTCTGATGTAAATTATAATTTGAAAGTTTGATTTCAGCAGATGTGATTAGTCTATGTATGCTTCGAGTATTTCCAATTTTTTTTTTCAGAGGCCAATAAATTAATGAATCTAATATATGAAAAGTTAACCAAAGATCTGCCTAGGAAGTTATAGTCAAACCAAATACTATATACATAGTAATTGTAATTGTAACTTCATTTATATAGCGCCATATGCATAGCGTCAGAGGCGCTTCTTATAACCATTTATATAGCGCTCCTTCCCAAGAGCAAACATATACTATACAGTACGTCTATAAAGCGTCTGCCAGTCGAATACCCCTGCAATATTGTATCAATTTTGCATTTGAAAGCAACGTCCTTAAATGGACGTATCGCCGTAAGGCGACAACTTTTACCTGTCTGTTTACCCCATTGTCTGCTTAGGACATTTATTTAATGTTAAAGCCTTCCTATTTCTCTTTAGTCAGTAATTTCAGCTCGTATCCGTGACCAATATCTATTATTTCTATTTAAAAGAATAACTAAATAAATAATTGTATGATAACATTTCTGAAGTTATATTTGAAGAAACAGTGAAATTGAAAATCTAAATTATATTTACAAAACATATACTAGTATATACCTGAATTAAAATTTTAAATGTAATTGTTATTGCAGACAAATCTATAAAATGAATTTGTTCAGGAAATAGTTGAATTTATATTAATTAATTCAGTCTGGGATACAACTTGTCATTTTTAAAATAATGACATGCAAGATCATTATGCAGCATTATTTATGAAAATGCATCCAGAGCAGTCCGCAAACAAATCTAATAATAAAAATGTGTTAGTCAATAATGAACTCAAAATATATTATTTAAAAAAATTACTACTCCAGCTTGCAAATTTTGTGAAATTAAAAATTTAGAATGCAAATGAGAACAAGTGATGAATGACCAAAACACCATTCAAACCATCAAAACCATGACACCATGTTGACTTTCATTGGCGACAGCAAAAAATATAAGCTCCTTCCTTCCTTCGGTCAGGTCAACACGGAATTCCTGACGCTGCCCGATGAGGCCTGCAATGACGGAGCTTGCAAGAACTTGGTCGAGTCCAAGGCGGTCGGTCAAAGCGACACTCTGCACTACGTTTATTCGACCCTCGGTCGGCCGTCAGTGCTGCTCGCCAGGACGCTCAATGGCGCGAAGATGGACTTCGAATGGAAGAAATTCTTGTCGGAGAATGCGACCGTGCAAGACGGGAGCATAAAGTTCAGCGAGGAAGTCTTGGCGTCTGCTCTCCTATCATTCGACGCGGTGAGTGAACACTAGATCATAATATCCGAATGATGACGGTGACACAATAAGGATGAAGTCCGAACGTTGGAAATATTGAAGTCGTTGTGCAAAAATTGATTTGCATTTTTTCAGATTTGATATAAGTCATCATAGTTATTGATAGTATTAAAAAAAATATCGATAACAGTCATAATTTTGTTCTGATTATGAATTCTTGTTCCATTTATAATGCACCATAAAAGTAAGCATAAGGCTAGATCTAATTATCTTCTTTAGATATACATGTACAACGACACCAAAGATGAAGCCTCAATGGACAAAGGCTCGAACGTCACGCGCATCGACACGAAAGACTTTAGCTGGTCTCTGGCAGAAGAAGTAAAGGATCAGAAGAACTTGGTCAGGTTCGTCAGTTTCGACGCGTCGAAGAACCAGACCGTGACGATCGAGGTGAGTCGGACTTTCCGTCGTTCGATGAGCGGCAACGGTTGGTCTTCTTTCTTGATGAGCTTGTGTACAATATCGGAAGATTATTTGATGTTATTGTATATATTACATTACTGTATTAGTGTTATTATTTACAAATGTTTTTATATTATTATGTCCGAGGTGAGAGTTGCAAAGTTCCGGCGAATGTTCGATTTTTTGCGCTTTTTAAATTTTTACGGTGCCGTGCGCGTTTTAATTTCCGTCATCCATCGGCATCTCTAAAAAACTCTCAAATGGAAGTGTCTTCGGGCATTAATTCCTAAGAATCAATCGACCGTTACCCAACAGTTCTTGGCAAGCTCGGGCCAGGAGAAATCAGCCCAGGAACTGCCACACTTGCTCCTCAGCAGCAACCTCACCCAGATCAATGTCTACCTCGACAACCTCCGCAACGACCTCAAGCAGCCCAGGGTGGGTCTCGGGCTGACCCTTTTCGCCCCGAAGAAAAACTTCGTCTCCGGCGATTTGATCGAAGAGAAGTTCCTCAACGACGAGCTGGCACCTGGAGCATTCAGGGTTGGTGTTTGTTGTTCTTGTCGTTGAT
Organism: Whitmania pigra; assembly: GCA_021613335.1. Classification (NCBI taxonomy): domain Eukaryota; kingdom Metazoa; phylum Annelida; class Clitellata; order Hirudinida; family Haemopidae; genus Whitmania; species Whitmania pigra. The sequence continues at coordinate 788,481 of JAJTWR010000005.1, forward strand.
GAGATTGCAATAGTTAGGCTTTGTTGGTAAGGTTGTTATGTTCGATTAAAATGTATTTATTGTCTTTTATTGCTGTGCTCTTTCTAATGTCATCTACAAGAAGTTGAATATGTCAGTAAAATCATTCTACCAGTATTATTAATATTATATATTAATTATGAATTAACGAGTAAATTACACTCTCGCATGACTTAGACTCTCAACTGGCTGAACAACGAGAACGTCACCGCCAATGTCGGATCTTCCTCGGGCAACCAAGTGGGCGTCTTCGTCCAGTGGAGGCCCATTTGTTACGTGTCCCTGAACAGGTCGCTCCAGAACCTCACCGTGGCCTCCCATCAGGAACTCGAGCATCACTTTAACTTGTCGGCTGACTTGCCTCTCTCGTTGGCTACTGGTACGTGGAATGATGAATGCATTTGGTCTCGTGTTTACGAAAGGATTGTACTAAGATTTGACCCTGATTTAGTCGTTAATTGTTATTACTTGTTGCAAATTATTTTAAGTTTAAGAAAGTATTACCTTTTCTTTTTTTCAAGTCATTAAGTGTTGATACTTGATATTGTGAATTGTTTAAAGGGGTGCGTTGTTATATTCGGTGGACATGATTTTCGTTAGGCATTTCATGTAAATGTAACGCATGTAATTTAATGTAAATGTAACGCATGTAATTTAATGTAAATGTAACGCATGTAATTTAATGTAAATGTAACGCATGTAATTTAATGTAAATGTAACGCATTTAATTTAATGCAAATGTAATGCATGTAATTTAATGCAAATGTCGGATCGATGCACCTGATGTATCCAGGCACACTTGATCATATTATATTTTGAAGTTTATTGTTTGCAACTAGTTTTAATTAGTTATTGAGCACATGCTGCTGCAGTCATACTTTGATCCAATAGATTGTATTTGTTGGTTTTTATAGTTTTTGTTTTTTCTATTAGGAATCAATCGACCTTGTATATGAATAATAATAATATTAATAATTGTGATTGATTAAACTGTTTTTATTTTTGTTAAATTATCATCGATCATTAATTAAGGATCAATCGATCACAACAAAATCTTTCTAACCGTTGCAGCCTTCTACGGACACAAAGCACTCAACGTGGACACGTGGATGTCGAGCGTCAACGTCACCTTTGGAATTTCTGGAGACAGGTTCTACTCCAAGACCAACTTCCTCACATGGTTGGTGACTATTCCGTTTTCAACGTCATTCTCACGATGTCTTCTCCTAAAGTTTTTTTGGCGTGATGTCAACATTACGAGTATGCATCGATGTCCATTCGATTATTTGGATGGAGCGAGTCTCAATTTCAAATTTGTTTCTGGTTGCAACGAAATATGCAGGGGCTGGCCCTTCAGACACACTATTTCTCTAACATCAATCATCTCTCAGAAGATCTAGCAAAATGAAGAGATGGGGGCTAGCGTGTAATAGTTCTCTGTGTTGACATCATGACACTATTACTGCAATGAAATTAAAATGTGTCGTGTATAATGTAGCCGTGCCTATTATAATATGTGGTGGTTTGACTTGATCGATTGTTGGTAACTGGTGCTAAAATTGACGTGTTTTAAGTCTGTCGAAAAGGAGATTCAATTACTACTTGATCCAAGCAATAGTTTGGAAGAAACACCACTGATATTAATTTATTATAAGTTTATACACTGAGCAGTTATCTGATTACTTCTATTTCTTAAGTCTGCACAGATATGGTGAACAGAAAAATATGATTAGAAATTTAAGAAAGGTATTAAAACAAGTCGAGGACAGCGGTATTACCAGAGATGCCTTGAAGATCTAACGGCATATTCCTCGTTTTGAGAGATTAAGTTCTGTTTCTGAATGATGACGGTTACAAGTTGTTATTTTATTCCCGAATAATGATGATTATCATTATAGTTGGTGGTGTGCGTGTGATTTCGTAAAAGAGCTTGAAGTTGTTATTCACCGATTGAATCGTCAGATGCTTTATCACAGTTAATGAAGCGAATAGTAGCGATTTATTAAAACTAATTTTCAAAAACTCTGAGAACCAAGAACCCCATAAAGTCTTATTAATTTATTTAGTTAACTTTTACATTAAACTTTTTGTTTCTGTTTTTTTGTGCCTGCTCAGTTTATCATGTTGACTAAGTTTTGTAATAATTCAATTACAAAATATTAATTTATCAAATTATGATAATTAAGTTACTCTATAATGACTCCTCCCATTTTTATTTTAGGCAGCTGACCTTTGGCATCGGGTCACACCCCCAGGGTTCAGTGTCTCTGCTGATCATTCTCCTTATTGCCATTGGTCTTGGTCTCTCAGTGATTGCCTTGGTGGGCAGTGCCATCTACCTTCCAATCAGGAAAAGGATCCAGAGAAGGAGGGGCTACGAGGAGCTGAGCAGCAGCTACCCTAGGATTGGTTGACAGGAAAGAAACCTGGATTTGCATAGGTCAATTGGCTCTGTGATCTGAATTCTGATTGGTTTACATCCATTCCTTGACGATTTAATTGTTCGTGTTTTGAGTGCAGATTGGATTTGAAAATGTTTTTTTAATTTTGTTTCGCCGGTGATAAACGGTGATGTTCGATATGTAAATTAATATTTATTATTATTATTATTATTACCAAAAAAAAACCATATGTTTTGAATACTTGCAATCCTTTCCAAATGTCAACACAACGTCACCCAAAAGCCATAGTACCAGGTGATGAGATGGTTAATTTGTTGCCAGGCAACATTATAAAGTTTATAAATCCATTTGATTGTTATGGTGGTAATCACGGCAGGCGTTGCGACAATGGTGATTGTATTGATCGGGCTGGCGTGATAATTATAACTCCTTTTTGCTCTTCTTGGTGAGTGTCATGATTGCATTAAATTTTATGCTGTTTCAAGTGTGGGGATGGGGTTTTTTTTAGATAACTTACTTGCATACCTGTCGCTCCCTCGATCATTGTGTTCACCAGGCTGGGAATTTCCCACTAGCAGGTGCCAGTTACTGAATTCAAAGAGGCATTGTTAAATATAAGAGCTTTCATTGATGTGCATATTAATGCCTATTTTTTATTCATGAAGTACATTAATGCCTAATGTAGATTCGTGCAGCAGATTTAATGCCTGTTGTTAATATTCACGATGCATTGCTGTACTCTGCCAATTGTAGTTTGAGGATGAGTTACCTTGCGTTTTGAATGTGGATTGGTGAAGGTATGCAGGTGTGAAGGTAATCACAGGTAATTGCTCACAGAATGAGAAATTGTTAACACTTGTTTGATTAACCAAAATCCGATTTTATAATAACATGCTCACGTTCAGTACTCGTAATTAATTATCTTCTTGCAATTTTTTACTAGTTTGGCAGAGCTACCTATTTGTTAAAACAACTGTGCCATCGATTTTACATTGCACCTTGCATAATAAAACGTGTACAAAACCTGCCATGATCAAATAATTAACATTCGTAATTAATTCGTAAATATATATGCATAACTTGCAGTAGTAATTACTTAACTGATTAGTGAGATAAGAATGTTAAAATGTGTCCAATCTATCAAGTAGCTCAAAGTCAGCGTAAACAGGACATCTGATGATCTATCCATGATGCTACCTTAGGATAAAATTCTGAAATCACCTTTATTTAACCTTATTTGTTTGATTAGAGTCATTTGCATAAACTAAGTAAAGGTAAAACTCTTAAATCACCAGTCAAAAGCAATATTCTTTTGCAAGATATCAACATTTTAAATTAATTATTAGATAATAATTACAATTAATTAATATTAAATTAATTATTACATAATAATTATATCTAATGATTAATTAATTATTTATATATTATAAATTATATTTTATATTTATTATTTATAAATTAATTAATATATTATAATAACATAATAGATAATTATAATTAACTAGTTATTAGATAATTATAATTAATTATTAGGTAATTATAATTAATTAATTATTAGATAATAATTATAGTTAATTAAATATTAGATAATAATTACAGTAAGTAAGTAGATAATAAATTTCTTATGGAGTCTCTTCACTTTGAAATAAATTTCCAAGATCTTCTTTGAACTCGTCTCAGCATCCTTTGAAGTGATGGGCGCTTTCATCCTCCTGGGTTTTTCCAGGCTGGACGCAGAAAATTAACAGCTTATAAAAGCCTAGTTCCACTTGTATTTATGTCTTTTTAGTTATGCAACGGACTATAATCAAATAAATAAATATTTATTTATATCTTAGCCATCTCTATTTAGATTGCTGATAATAATGCTTATTTTTTGTTTCTTTGGTGTTTTTGTGTGATTCGAGTTTTGTTAGAATTTTAATTCCGCTTTAATAACGATGATAATATAATTAATTTAATTACAATTTCTTATAATTAACAAACTGTTTTAATAAATGAATAATTATCATGATTCGTCGCTTATTTTCAGATTAGAATAGTAATAGAAAAAATTAGGGATTCGATCAGTCACTTTATTCCAATTTTAACAGATAAAATATTAAATAATTATTCGATCAGCAATTACTTCTTGTACTAAAACCTAGTTTCTTGTTAAAATAACAGATAATTGCTCGTCATAATAACGATAACTAATTTATTCGAATTTAAGATTGCATAAAACCATCCGATTAAATTACTCAACGAATATGACGAGCTTCTCTGAAGTTCTTGCATCGACTCACAAACAACATTATGTAGACTAGTTGATGTGGTTTCAGATTGTTGTTGTTTTTTATGTTTGTTTGTTTATACGTTTGTATGTACGTGTGTTTGTATGTTTGTTTATACGTTTGTATGTGCGTGTGTTTGTATGCTTGTTTGTTTGCATCGACATAAGAACAATAATGTAATAAATTCTTTCTATGTATGCCTAAAAGGGTGTCTAAAGTAACTATCATTATTATTGTCATTACTTTACATCGTTAAACATCATCGATACGATTAATTAATAGGGAATTCTTTGTTTTAATTAATAATAATAGTAATAATAAGGATTACATAAATATAATTCAACATTTAAGATTAATTATCATAATTGTACTTAATACGACTTTGCAAGCACACGTCTATGTTTATGCCGAGTTGGTAGAATATTGAAGGACAGATTACTACGATGCCTTAAGCACTAATAATTCTTATTAGTCAAATAAATTCAACAAACCCTTTACAGATAGATATTAATAAAAACAACAACAACAACAATAAAAATAATAATAATAATAATAATAATAATAATAATAATAACAATATTAATAAATGAAATTCATTTACAATAAGAATATTTTACAGCCTACCGCATTACCATTATGAAAAACTGTGTTCGGCAGGAAATCATCCCATTGGCGTAATAAAATCGTAACTTCGCCAGCAAAGGGCAGCTCCGCCCCCCAATCTGTAGCTCCGCCCACGTGGCAAATGCTCCACCCCCTTCCCCCGGTGGTGTTTTCCTCGACCCTTTCTCTTTTGCAGTGGCATCTTGTGTAGCATCGTGACGTCCATTTGCTTATTTTCTCAGCACGTGACCAAAAATACTCTGGCCAATGAACATACGTCAAGATTTGCGTGGGCCATTCCCTTTTTCTTTTTCGCCCACGTTCGTGTCACAGTTCGTCAGGAGATTAATAATCCTTTTTCTCTACTATTTTTTTGTGTTCTGAGGACATTCTAGTTTGTTTGTTTGTTTTGCAACTCGTTACAAGAGGACGTTTAAAAAAAAAAGTGGGGAGGGAAAGTACTTCTTTTGCATTTCTGCGATTATTTTTCTTCGAAATGATTACAGTTTATTTGTTGTTGTTGCTGCTGAAACTGCTGTTGTTGTCGTTCGATGTTGTTGGTTTCGTTTTGGAAGTCCTTTCGTTGTTTTCGCGGTTTCTCGGCCGGTAAAAGATTTTATTGTTATGAAAAAATTTATGAATTCAATCTTCTTTTGAAAACATTTTACTAGCAGAAACATCAAACAATTTAATTAATAACAAGAAATAATAAACAATAAATTATCTGATTAATGACGATTATTATTAATTGCCTTTGTATCGACTTAAAACTCTTTTAAAGGATTTATTTGTTTGCAACTAGTTCGACCCAATAGGAAGAAAAGGGGGAGGGGCCTCGTTGGGAAAAAACACTCCACCCCAACTCTGATTGGATATCGAATGAAATGTTTGACAGGAGGTGGGCTTCGATGCAATGACTTCCTGTACGATCTTATCGAACGTCAACAAACGATTATTATTAGTATTATTAATAATGTTATTGTTATTATTGTTTCCATTGTTATTGTTACTATTATCGATGAAACTACTATTTTTATTATTATTGTCGGTATTTCTGAAACTATTTTCAGTAGCCCTTCCTTCGCTTTCTGAGGTTTTGAGGAACTTGGTGAGGATCGAACCGTCGGCGTCTGAGTCAGATTTGTCTCCTGTGCTTGTGGTTTTCTTAACGCTCTGATCGTTTTGGATACCACTTCCTTCCTTAAATGTCCATTTATTGGCAAACTTTACGGCAGCACAAGGGCGCAGTGGTTCAGTTTCTGAAGCTGTCGCCAGCTCTTTCAGCGGTTCTCCTCCACGGACCATCGACTCCAAATGTACCGACGGTTGGCATTTCTGCGCCACGGCGATGCTAGAGCGGCACCGGTGTCGGTGAGTTTGGTGGAACGGAAGCTCTTTCAAGGGAATCACCGTGATCGGTTTGAAGTTTCCGCCGTTGAAATCCGCCAGAGAATGACGGCAGAGGAGGCGGCATAGAAAGTTAAGCGATTGTTTTGATTCTTTGCCGTCCCTCTGGAACTTTCTCTTCTGTGCGTTCAACGAGATATAATGATGAGTGGAAATGAGTAGAAATAGTGGCTAGATTCGTGGCTTTTATTATTCGACATTATCACAATCGTCCTCGTCATCATCACCACCACCATCATCATCGTCGTCGTCGTCATCGCCATGGTCATCATCATCATCATCGTAGTAGTCATAGTCATCAGCACAGTCAAACGTCTCATGCACTCACACTTATAAACACAACGGTCATCACCATAAATCCGTGAAGATTCCAATCGATTTTCATTGCCGTTCGATGATTCATCATCGTCATCATCATCATCAGCAGCAGCGGCAACAGCAGCAGCATCATCATCATCTTCATCATTGTTATCATCACCGCGACCAGTCAAAAAATAATTGTAAACAATCAAATCAGAAACATGGAGAATCGATGGCAATAGAGGGCTATCAACATCTCTTCTCTTCATGAAATCAACAAAATCATCGTCATCGTCATTGTCATCATCATCGCCATCACCATCCCCATCATCATAATGATGATCATCATCATTTTTACGACTGACCCTCATCTTCCTGAAATCCAGTATCGGCCTCTCGGTTTTCAGTTCCACGGGCCACCCACCTCCCCGGAGTGTGTCACGTGATCCAAGATGGCGGACGAGAATCGGGAGAGGAGGAGGAGGAGGAGCTTGATCGATGACCGTCGAGATTTCCGCTACGATCGACTCACTTCCGGTGTATTCGATGTCTTTGGCGACGAAATTCGGGATCTTTGATAACAGCGACGAGACCTCTTCGTCACAGATTACGTCATAGCTAACACTATCTTGATGATGATAATGATGAAGATGCTGATGAGTAAAGGAATGATGATGATGATGATGATGATGAAGACTGTGATGCTTTTGGTGCTGGTGGTTGTGATGATGATCTCGAAGGACTTCGTTGATGCCAGGTTCTTTGTTCTGGTCAGACTTCATACTGTACAAATTGTTTGTTCTTTGCTTATTATCTATTATTCGTCGTCATGGCATCGACAAAAACAACTTAAATAATAACAACTGTTCATAATTTCTTTTAGAGCAGAACAGGAATTTTTTAAACCCTGGAAATAACGCCAAAGGTCGCAGTGAGTGAGTGAGTGAGTGAGTGAGTGAGTGAGTGAGTGAGTGAGTGAGTGAGTGAGTGAGTGAGTGAGTGAGTGAGTGAGTGAGTGAGTGAGTGAGTGAGTGAGTGAGTGAGTGAGTGAGTGAGTGAGTGAGTGAGTGAGTGAGTGAGTGAGTGAGTGAGTGAGTGAGTGAGTGAGTGGTGAGTGAGTGAGTGAGTGAGTGAGTGAGTGAGTGAGTGGAGTCGTGACAATCACAATCGGAACTGACACTACTATCATCATCATCCTCGTGGGAGTCGTCCTCATCATTATCATAATCATTATCACTTGGTCATTCGTGATCATAGGCGATTACAAATGCTTATTGGCCCTAAAAAAGGACAAAGTTTATATCTGGAGGCTGATAAATTGACGGACTTACGGACGGAGGTATGGATGGATGGATGAACGGATGGATGGATGGATGGCCCAGATAGTTGCTGGACGGATCCATCCATCCATTCAACCCTTACCTCCCTCAATCAATCTACCATTCATTCAATTCATTCACCAAACAATCCATCAATCCATCCATCCACTCTTGCTTCTTCCAGCAGTTTGTTCGAATACAGGATGTGGAAGTGTTTGCAGATCCTTGGAAATGGAAGACCTGGAGAGGATGTTATACGATGATGACGATGAGGATGATATTGGTGGTGGTGGTGATGATGATGATGATGATGATGATGATGATGATGATGATGATGATGATGATGATGATGATGATGATGATGATGATGATGATGATGATGATGAATGATGATGATGATGATGATAATGATGATGATGATGATGATGATGATGATGATGATGATGATGATGATGATGATGATGATGATGATGATGATGATGATGATGATGATGATGATGATGATGATGATGCTGCTGCTGCTGCTGATGATGATGATGATTGATGATGATGATGATGATGATGATGATGATGATGATGATGATGATGATGATGATGATGATGATGATGATGATGATGGATGATGATGATGATGATGACGAAGACGACGACAACGACGACGACGACGATGACGATGACGAGGACGATGACGACGACAATGATGATGATGGCGGCGATAATGACGACGAAGATGATTACGTCAATTATGACTTTCTTTAACAATCTCGAAAATATATCTTTCCGTTGACGAACACCATCCATCCGTCCATCCATCCATCCATCTATCCATCCGTCCGTCCATCAATCAATCATGTTCCTAATTGACCATTCCAGATTGTGTTAATTTTAACGCAGGCGACAGTCTTTCGGTTCATTCCTTAATCCATCATCGCTGTCATTTTTATTCCCGTTTGTCGACGCCGTCCCCATCATCGTCATCATCGTCATCGTAATCGTCATCGTCGTCGTCATCATCTTCATCGTCTTAGTCATCATCATCGTCATCGTCGTCATCACAATCTTTGTCATCGTAATCATTTTTTAAATTTAATTTAAAATTTTCAGATGTTTTTTTTATGTCCAACATTTAAATATTTCATGTTAAGAAAATTATTTCAAAATTATCTTGAGGTTTTGATCAAATCGTCGATCATTATCATCATGCCATAATCGTCATCGTCATCGTCATCACCATTATTGTCGTCATCTCCAGAACAAAACTCGTTCACCCGATTTAAAGTTGGGTTGAAAATATTACTGTGATGCTAATTAATTGAGGGTTAATTATCAAGTAATTCACATTAAGTTAGCACATCCTCTGGGATGATGACGACGACGACGACGACGATGATTTTAGTGATAACAAATAGTGAAGTGTTAACAAGCTTAATAAATGATTACATTGTTCAAGCGAGTAACATAGACAAACGTAATCACCTTGCATATCCTTCCTTAATATCGCCCGAGACAAAAAAAATCATTCGAGAACAAAGAACTTCTGTCTCTCAGGGCGATAATCCGCTGCTCGAGTGCCGGGCAAGCGACTTGATTCTTGGCGCTCTTCTTGAGGCGCTGTCATTTCTTTGTTTTTATTCGGCGCTAGAAACACGTTATCTCCACGCGCACGCAACCCCTCTCGAATGGCAGCATCTCTCTCTACTTCCAGCATCCATCTTTCCATTTAACCAGCCATGCATGGTGTACCAGTCCATCTATTCGTCAGTCCATCAATTCCTCTATCCTTTCATCAATTTTTCCATCCACTGAATATTAATCAATCTGTTAATAATATCTTGTTGATTTAGAGTGAATGATTAATAAACAATCCGTCCAAATATTCTTTAACCATTTATCCATCCACCAGCCCATACATTTACTCCATCCAGATATCTATTCACCAATCACCAGTCTATCCGTAAAGCCGAAAAACCATCTGTCGATCGATCCATCCATTCATCCATCAAATTATCTATCTATCCATCCATCCATCCATTCATCCATCAAATCATCTATCTATCCATCCATCCATCCATTCATCCATCAAATCATCTATCTATCCATCCATCCATCCATCCATCCATCAAATCATCTATCTATCCATCCATCCATCCATTCATCCATCAAATCATCTATCTATCCATCCATCCATCCATTCATCCATCAAATCATCTATCTATCCATCCATTCATCCATCAAATCATCTATCTATCCATCCATCCATCCATCCATTCATCCATCCATCCATCCATCCATCCATCCATCCATCCATCCATCCATCCATCCATCCATCCATCCATCCATCCATCCATCCATCCATCCATCTTACGTAAGCACGTGCGCAGGGTTTTTGTTCTTCGTTCTGTATTTAATCCATCACTCCTTTGATGTGAAGTGTTTGTAATGATGAAAGAACTTATTAAGGACCATTCAGATGATGACGATGATGCTGACGACGACGAAGATGACGACAACACCAACAAAGGTGCTCAATTTTATCCGACCTCGAATCCCAAGACGGGATCCCACAAACGAAGCTTTAACATTGCACCCAGAATCCTTTACAAAGCAGAATATGACTAAAATCTATATCAACTACAGAGGTGTCTGATGCAGACCAGCAACCTGAGACCATCCCGTCACTACCTCTGAAGCCAAAAAGTGGTTTCTAGTCAATTAATTGACTAATTAATTAGTTAGCATCAAAGCGAACTCGTATTAATAAGATAATCGAGTAATTAAATCGTCATCAAATTAAATAATAATAAAATTATAAAAAATTTAAACAGTTAAATATTGCATATATTTTTAATGTATATATATAGTCAATGTAACATCATGAATAAATTTTCCTCAAGAGGGGCTTAAAAAATTTACATAAATTTAATTTTTAATCTGATCTGTATAACTTTAATTCATAATGTAATCTGTATAACTTTAATTCATAATGTAATTTATATAACTTTAATTCATAATGTAATCTGTATAACTTTAATTCATAATGTAATCTATATAACTTTAATTCATAATGTAATCTATATAACTTTAATTCATAATGTAATCTATATAACTTTAATTCATAATGTAATCTATATAACTTTAATTCATAATGTAATCTATATAACTTTAATTCATAATGTAATCTATATAACTTTAATTCAT
>JAJTWR010000005.1:805000-835000 GCA_021613335.1 Whitmania pigra
TTGTAGTTTGTAATTATTTACTTCCACATATCCCGCACTAATTAATTCATTTTGTATAAAAGGTTGTAAGATGTTTAATTTCATTTATTAAATAGGTGAATTCGTGCAGTGCATTAAGCAACAAAGTGTGCATTCATTAAGTAGCAAGATGTTTTGAATTAATTTCTTTTTCAAACCGTCAAATTGTGAAATCCAATTCTTAGAAAATTTTCCCAACGGCCTTTTATCAATTAACAAATACATTTTCTTAAATTTAAATTGACATTCTATTTATTCTGCTAATTTTTTAAATTGAAATTAATGTTACGCCCCCAAACATTGCCGAAGAAGTTTGTTCAAGAAACAGACATCGCGGTTTTGTTGATCAAGGAAATTAGATACTTTCAAAGAGAATGGTTATTTGAGGATATTTCGACATTACTTAAATTAGCGTCACTTTGCTTATTTTTGCACGTCTGCCTGACGGGATTTGTGCTAGTCTATACGGAAGCTAATTTTGTTGGTATTTATTTTTTACATCAGGGAGAAAACGTACGTGTTTGCGAAATCGCACCGGAATTGAAAGAAAAATTGAAACAGTTCAGATTCAGAAAGGAGAAGGACAATGCTGCCATCATAGGCAAGAAATATTACCTACCTTGAAACATTTCCCCATGCAAAATAATGAACTTTAGCAAACAAGTTGTTGCTTATCAAAACGTGGGCTAGTAGTAAAACTGAGAGCTACTGAGCCTAAGTGCATTATGTCATTCTTCTTATCAAGAATATTTGGCTAATAAATTAATTGGCAATTGAACACGATTTATTTGAGTCATTTAGAGTATTGTGAAGTTGCTTTAGTAACTATCCATTAACATTTATTTGCTTTACTAATCTTCTTGCTTTGCTTTGTGATGTTTAGTTTGATTACCTTATTGATTTAGTACCTTTTTCAACTGTTGGCTCAAGTATCATTGATGATTTAATCGAGGTCGTTATCTTGCCACAATTTTTCTGTTACAAGTTTTCAAATTCGTAAAAAAAATATTATTCACAAATTCCAGTCAAGGTCGACAAAGAGAAGCAGATGGTAGTTTTGGAGGAAGAACACAGAGTGAGTCGCTAGTTTATTTCCTTGGGACCTTCAATGCTTTTACTCTCGATTCTAATGATGCTTGCAGTTGATTGGTGTTGATGATTTGTTGTGGAATTGTTTTATTATTGTTATTATTATTATTATTATTAAAAGTTGCTAAAATCTTAAGTATAAACTGCCTCCATGATTTTTCAACCACCTCAAGTGAAGCGACGTGTAATAATAACAATGACGTTTATCTTGAAGTGACATTTGTTGTTCACTACAATAACACATTACTATTAATAAAATCTAAGGACTATCAACGGTTAATCAATTAACAATGTCGCAATTATTATTTCCATTATTATTATTAATTATTGTTATTAATTATTATTATTATTATTATTATTATTATTATCCTCCTCAGGACTGCAGTATAGACGAGGTGAGAGAGCAATTGCCCGAATCACAGCCTCGTTACGTGGTTTACAGTTACGAGTACTCGCACGAGGACGGCAGGAAGTCGTATCCTCTCTGCTTCATATTCGTCAGCCCTGAGGGTAGGTAATGGTCATGATGTTGTGACAGTTATGATGATGATGGTAATGGTGATGATGTTGTGACAGTTATGATGATGATGGTAATGGTGATGATGTTGTGACAGTTATGATGATGATGGTAATGGTGATGATGTTGTGACAGTTATGATGATGATGGTAATGGTGATGATGTTGTGACAGTTATGATGATGATGGTAATGGTGATGATGTTGTGACAGTTATGATGATGATGGTAATGGTGATGATGTTGTGACAGTTATGATGATGATGGTAATGGTGATGATGTTGTGACAGTTATGATGATGATGGTAATGGTGATGATAGTACTGTAATGGTTATGATACTGTTGGTTATAAAAAGGTGATGGTATTAGTGGTTATATGATGATGTCAATGACTATCACAACAACAATGATGATGATGATGGTGATGATGAAATCGATGGCAGAGGTTAAAAACTTTCCCTTCCAGTGATTACAGGGTGATTTTTTTTTTTCACTCTTCTTTTTTTAAATTCAGGCTGCAGTCCGCAACTTCAGATGATGTACGCAGGGAGCATGAAGTCTCTCGTCTCAGAGATTGGAATCACCAAGGTTGTCGTTGTTGTTGTTGACTGAAGGTTGATGTGGTTGGGTGATGACGATTAAAGAATAATTCATGATGATGGTGGGGGTGATGATGATGATAATGATGACGATGCATTGGCTAATCGTAACTGGGATAGAAGCAGCAACTGTGATAGTTTTACATTCACCGAGAGATGTTGCGAGAGTCCAGTAAACGAATCGTTCTGCAATTCAAGAATTCCAAACCAAATGTGCAGATTTTCGAAGTGAGAATCCTCGAGGACTTGACAGAAGACTGGCTCAAGGAGAAGCTCCAGTACTTCCGCTGAACTCCGACCTTCTCTGAGGTCAAAGGGCACGACACGTCGAACGTGATTGGACACTGATTCTGACCAAATTCTCGTCTTTATTTTCTCTCGAGCTGCTTTTATAAAGATCAGGGTTTTATTATTTTTTTTTTAGTTAGCTTTAGTCTCAGGTTGAGTGGGTGCATCGTCATGACGAAGGAGCGTCTTTCTCGTCATGACGTGGTAATATTACGTAACGTAACTGACATCGAGTCCGTGACATTCGTGTTATGTAACGTTGGTCGACATTAATAATATTCCTATGGTAATATCATTATATGTTAGTAAGATTCATGTTAGTGATGCAATCGTCAGCAATAGATTCCTTGATGCCCGAGTGGACGTGTTGATGCTACGTTAATGAACATCTTTTATTGCTGTTAACATCAAGTTTCACCTTCATCGGTCCTCATGCTAATCCTGCTCTTCATCATCATCATCATCACCCTCATTATTATTATTATTATTATTGTTATTATTATTAGTAGTATTATTACTGTATCACATCATCATCGCTGTGGTTTTTAAGTTGTCAGTATTGGTTAGTGAAAGCTGAATGATTTGCCATTAAATTGCCAACTATTATGTTGTGATTTGTCATTCTAGTTCATGTTGTTGTTGTTGCATTTATTAGTAAAAATATTTTTGTGTGCTGCACGTCAAGATCGGCAGGCGTTTCGTTCTGCATGACATCGTGACGAGGTGTACTCGGCCGGGAGAATGTAATTAGATAAAGCTAATGAATATGACCTTTAAAGGCTTATTAATTAAATGCATGCCATTGAACAATAGATTGTTTACTAATAAATGAATTGAATCATTACTTTGTAATGCACTTAAAATGAATGAGGCAAAGACTGTTATTATTAACATTATTATTACTTTTATTGTTGTTGTTGTCGTCATCATTTGTCATCAATATTTACCTCTTTCTTCGAATCTGGACAACTTCACTTCCACTTCAGGCATCTTAGTTTTTAGACGATGTTTTTAAACAATTTCAAGTTCTTGTCATGTTTTAAAATGAATTTCATCTCGAACACATCTTGAACAATGCCACCGATTCCAACCTTTTCTCTGATGATGATGATGACAATGACGATGATGATGGTGATACCACTTCCTTATGAAAAAGAAGACAAAGACATATTTGTGCCTTTTATTTCAGAAGCAGAAAGCAAATTGGTTTAAAAAAATCAACGGCATTGATAATTATTAGCGACAATTAATTTGCAATTTTTGGACTGATTCCTGGTGACTTGATTAGGAATGATTAGGCAGCACGTAATTTAACCGAGGTAGGAACGATTTAGGAATAATAGTTGTAATAATTGTGACAGTTATTAAATGGACTGAATAAATAAAGATCTCAGTGGTGGGGAGCTTTCAAACTACGTTGATTTACAACTTAAAGTTAAATGTTATTAAAAATTAAACGTGAATACGTAGAAATTAAAAAAATCAGAGATTCGTAGAAATGCGACCGTAGAAATATTGACAGATCTTCCGCTTAAAATGTCCTTGAGTGACTGAGCGAACTTCGATTCAAAAGTCGCCAATTTGAGGTGACCCCTTTGAGTGCATACATTATGTGTCTCGTAAGCGATGGTTAATTATTTACTATGAAAAAATAAAGCAATAGATATAATACATAATAGATATTAAATACTAAGAACAGGAGTACAAAATCAACTGATGCAATTCCACCAGATTGTTGCGATGATGAGAGATGATTAAATAGGAATTCGAAATCGGAAATTATTGATCCGACCCTAAAAACCCTGGCATTTTGCCCTAAGCAGAAAATTAGGAGGCCCGATGGTGTCATCGTCGTCTATCCGGTAGCATCCGCTGGTGTCTGCCCAGTGGCATCTGGTTGTGGGGGCACGGAAGTACCTTGAGAGAGATTTAAATTAAATAAGTAGATAAATATGTACAATACTAGAGATTTAAATTAAATAGCTTAATTTTCCATGTTCGACTCTTACCGTCGGAAACCGTTCCAATCACATTGGCCAGCGAGAGTACCTGCTGGTCGTCGGTGCTGTGAAATTCCAGCCCGAAAACTTCCCGAAACGAGGGGATGTCAGGTTCTGGCTGCTCTTGCTCTTGTTTTGCATAGCCAATCACAGTTCTGAAATCTAGGTCTCTAATTTTAGCCTTGTTGTCCTTCATCTCTGCCTCTACCTTATTCTTTAGGGTGTCAAGAGCCTCAACAAGTGTGTCCACTTTGGCATGGTAGGTATCGAGGTTTGCATCCACCTCGTTGCACAAGACAGAAACGTGGTTGTCCACGATGGATTTCAGTGCCTCGCCTCTCACCCTCATTTGACGACGAAGCTCGTCCGCCTTGACGGTCGACTGGTACCTCAGGGGTACCACGACTTCGCGTTCGGCCGCCAGTTTCGAGAGGGTCTCGTTCTTGCGATCAACGATTTCAGAGAGATATTTTTTTACCTCTTCGAACTTGTCGCCAATCAACTTGACCTGATGTCCGTTGTGTTTCACGGCAAAGCAGACGATGCAGACGAATTCTGAACAGACGCTGCAAAACATGTCGACCTTCTTGGCATGCTCCTGGCAAACCGAGTATTCGCTCTTTTTCGAACTCTCTGGTGCCATGTCGTTCAGAGGACTCAGAGTGTGACCTTTGGTTGCTTGGAACTTCAAGTGAAAACTCGAGCACATTTCGCAATAGATTTGGTTGCATTCTTCGCATCGGCGCTCGGCCATGTCCTTAGCGCAGATCTCGCACAACATCGAAGCCATGTAAGTCTCGTAGATCTTGGCCTGAAAAGTGTTCTTCCGCAGATATTCCAAGCCTCCGTTCGGTATCTCAAAAGTAGCCTGGCACTGGGGACAGTTGGCCAAAGCCTGTTCCAAATCGTCCTTGATCTGACAACGATCTCGCAAACAGTTGATGCAGAAGCTGTGGTAACAGTCGAGAATCCTCGGGTCTTCGGTGAGTTTCGAACACAGGCTGCAGGTGATGTAACTCCTGATTCTGTTCAGGTCCAGATTGTCCATAGAGTACCGAACTCGCGTATTTTACGAGTCACGGTTTTATAAACATCCTGCGGAATTCCCAGATTTCGTTTATTTGGGGGGCGTAAGAAATTGTGGAAAAAATCAGTTTTTCTTTGAAAACGACGTTTAACAAATATTTTATTTGCGAACTGTATGTGAATATATAACTGTTGTAATAAAAATATGATAATTAACAAGCTAATTAAAACATAAATTTGTTTACGAACTAATGTGGGAATCAGAACCATTCTAAGCGCTTTTTTTGTCTCTCCTTAGAATTTGCAACTCTACTGAGACCACCACCATGACATGAATTATTGAATCTCTCGACGTGATTATCCTTGGATCCGCTTGGGTCAATGAGAAATGGACAAATGTACATCCAGGGTCGCCGAGGGCTTGGGTGAATAGGGGGAAATGGGCCAGTCAATTTTTTTGCGCCTACCAAGATTTAAAATATTACAGCCATGACCTTTTTTCTAGCTTTCCCATTATGAAAGTGATCTAATGCAGAGGCCAAAAATTTCTGCTGGCAGAAATTTCGTATGCAGAAAAATAATCCAAAGTCTAATTATTTAGTTGTTTACATGTGATTGAATAATGGATTGTTTACAAATTGTCCCTGTGCAGAACTCTCGAATTTAGCGACAGAATTCTGGAAAACACCTCTGAGTAGGCATTGGGGCATCCTTAAATAGGAATTAGATAGGAAACCTATCGTGTGTTGGCTTCTAGATGTCCAGAATTTTTGCGGCGGAGTGCCGTTACCGCAGTTAGTTTTTATGTTATTCCGGGGGCACCCCAAACCCCCGGGTATTTTGTCTCTCCGGAACAAATCTCATATTGGACTGACCTGTCCATGTGCATGTGTTTTCCTGTTTTATTCATTTTATCCGCGTGAATCTGTGAAATAAAGTACGTTTTACATTTGCATTTATTCCAGAGGTTGAATAAAATTAAAGATTTTGCATGGTATACTGTCCTCCTTGTTGTCTGGGTCGTCAAGTTATGCAGCAGACGTTAATAAAGTACCGCCATTGCTCCTTGAGGCGTGTTTTTTCTGGGGGAGTAGGGGGGGGGGTGTTGACTTGGCCGGGGAGGGTTGATGTATTTGTGGAGATATCGCAAACGTTGTAGTGGCAATGTTGACGACATCAACAATAGCAAAAACCTTTGCTATTCTGAATGATTCATTTTACTTAGTTCTGAATGATATTATTATCGGTGAAATTAATATTAACCAAAACAATGATGGTGATGACATTGATGTTGATTAAAATTATAATTGTTATTATTATTATTAAGGACCTCCACTAAAATTAATTCCTTAATTAAGCTGTTTGTGTGGCACATGATCATCAACATTCACAGGAAATCATTGTTTCCTTCAAGATATTTGTTATAAACATAGCAATAATTAACATAATTACGAAGGTAATATTTATAAATATCACTTAATTAATTTCACAAATGTCACACACCTATATGATTGCTAACCTTGATTATACAAAAATCCTCGGTAAATGTAAATCTACTTCATTTGTATAGCGCCATATGTAAAACCTCAGTGGCGCTTCTTCGCAGGACAATATTAATTGAAAATTAATAAATACTAATAATAACATCAAAATGTAGTTGGAGTGTAAAATAAAATTACATATTAATTGAAAATTAATAAATACTAATAATATCAAAATGTAGTTGGAGTGTACAACATAAAATTACTTACTAACAGGCAGACAGGTATTAAAATATTTTTCATCTGAAATTTAAACGTTGCTCGATAGGGCGGCTGAAACACCTCTAACTTTGCATCGGAATATAGTAATTAAACGGAATAAGTAATTAAACCAAACTTAAACCGATCACAGTAAAGGTTCCAAAAAAAAGTAATTTTTGGAATTGGACCGTCAAAAAGAAAAAAAAGAAAATCTAAACAATGCTTTACCACCGTAAACGAAACAGAAAACCTAAAATAGCTTAACCCGTGAACGTAAAATCCGTAATTAACCGTGAACAAGTTTTAATTTATTTATTGAATTTATATTTATAGACAACTTTTTGACAAACTTATTGAGATTACGAGATTAAATATTATTCGGCTATTATGTGGGCTTTGCGGCATTTTTGGCCCAATTTTTTAAAAGTTATAATGAAGACTTTCTGAAGTAATATAATAATAACAATAATAATATCAATAATAATAATAATAATAATAGTAATAATAATAATAACAATAATAATAATAATAATAATAATAATAATAATAATAATAATAATTAATAATAATAATAATAATAATAATAATAATAATAATAATAATAACAACAATAATAATAATAATAATAATAACAATAACAATAATAATAATAATAATAATAATAATAATAATAATAATATATAATAATAATAATAATAATAATAATAATAATAATAATAATAATAATAATAACAACAATATTTCTTTCTCTCCGATCGGCGTGTAAACATTTTGCATATTCATTGATCCTTTTTATTCGGACTTATTGACGATGGATAGAGAGAGGGATGGACGGACGTACGTATGGATGAATGAATGGATGGACGGATAAATAAATGAGTGGGCGGATGGAAGGATGGATAAATGAAAGCCATAATAAATTTGTAGGTGTTACGTTCGAGAGTGTCAACTATATCAAACCTTCATACTCCATCCGTCACACCCATGAATATAGTCCATCTTTTGCCAAAACCACTCTCGAGCTTTTTTCAATAACATGTTACGGACCTAGACTATACAACACCATTCCCTCATCCATCAAAACTCAAACACAGACTGGACCATTCGTATTATTATTATATTTATTATTTAAATTGTCCTTTAAATTCTACTTAATTCGTGGTATTCTCGATTAATTGTTTATTTGACAGGTTTATTATTGTTCTTTCAATTAATTGATATTTCTGGATCAGAATTGCTAGCGGAAGGTTGCGCTTCCTTAAAGTTGATCCACGAGTTCCTTATTAATCCGCCTCTTGGTTTTTGTTTGTTTGTTTGTTTGTTTGTCTTGTTTCTTTTATTCTGATGATTAATAAATTTAATAAATTTAATGATTTATTATTTATTATTGATAAACGTAATCAAACATCAAATATTGTGAACATCAAAACTCGATTAAGGCGCCAAAAAGAGACTATCTTGGTATAACGTCTAAGTCATTTAGTGAGCAACTAAGTAACTAACTAATAATAATAATATAAAGTAATTTCATAGCAATCGTTATCACAATATCCGATATTATTTATAAGATATTATTTAATAAATTTAATAAATTTCATCAAAAAAGAATAAAAAAGGGAAACAAATCCAGCGCCAAACACCTCCGTTGCAAGTTGTGACATCCTTATAAAGTCTCGCCTCGCTCGGTGTAGACTTCTGTTTGTGTGGCTTTACTTTCGCGGGAGATTTTTTAAATTTTGTGGATGATTTTCAAATGTTAAAAAGTTTAAATGTAATAAAAAAAATATAAAGATTTATAAATATTGACAAAAAAATTTTAATGTAATAAATCGTTCGCTTATTAAACGGGTATTTGATGAATGGCCGCTAACTTAAACAAGTGATTGTAACTGAGAATAAATGAGAATAATTATAATAATTATTTTATCAAATATTTAATAATAAAATAACACTATTATCAAGAGGGATGACTGACTTTGGATATCTGATCCAGCCTTAACAACATCAATAATAATAATACTAGTAATGATAATAACAACAAAAACGACAATAATAATATTAATAATTACAATAATATCATTTTTAATGACAAATGTACAAACATTAACATTAATAATAGTAACTCCTCAGTATAATTTGTTATCTACATGGTGGTCAAATGTAATTAACTGAGATAGAAAATTACTGCCAACGTGACATGTTTATTTGGTCGTGAGTGAAATACGAATTTATTGTCTTTTGTTTCTCGTTTTTATTGCTGCCGGGTTTTGTTGGAATCGTTGTTGTTGTTGTTGTTGAGAGCAGAATTCTTCCGGAAAACAACAAAGAGCATTACATTTGTGGAAATTTGGACTTTACAGAACAAACGCGTGAGTTTTGAAGTGAATTCAAATTTCAACGAAAAAAACAACAACAACTCTACAAATATAAAATCTATCATTTTGTTGAATGAAAAAAAGAATGAATGAATAAATAATTATATAAATAAATAAAAATAATTAATTAATGTCTAAATAAAATAAATAATAAAATTAAAAAAATACATAAATAACTAAACACAAATTGAATGAATCATTGCAACATTTTACTTCGCTTAACAATTCGAAGCCATAGAATTTCAAATTACTCGTTTATTTAAAATTTGAAAAAAAACTATTTAAAAATAATAAATTTTATGTTGTTGAATTTTTAGAATTTATCGTTGTCTAAAAAACAGTTCCATGTGTTTGGATTATGTTTTTGTGGTTTTGCCGGATAATTGTGGTGAGCGGTTGAATTTAGTGGTCTCGCCGGTCTTGATGATGACGACGAAGACGACGATGATGATGATGATGATGGCGGTGATGATAATGGTGATGATGATGACGACGACGACGACGATGATGATGATGATGGCGGTGATGATAATGGTGATGACGACGACGACGACGACGACGACGATGATGATGATGATGATGGCGGCGGTAATGATAATGGTGATGATGATGATGACGTAGTGTAAGATGACGTTTTTTTCACTTCTGAAGGAGTTAAGAGCATTTTTAAATTCTTTCATGTCCTATCCTTTCAGGAAACTTGTGGAAATAATCAAGCTCTTGGACGACTAACTAATTAGGTAATCAGCCTAATGAGCTAATTATTCAACCACTTATTTAATCAAACCCAAGTTTGTCATTTTCCTAAAGACGATGATTTTTTTTTCCTTTTAAAAGAACGAAAACTTCCTAAGCTAAGTAACTGATAAATATTCATAAGGACGAGCATCTCTTTTCGAAAGCGAAACTTTTTCCACTCGGCCGGTCACCTTGACAAGATGGGGCGCTACATAAATGCTTAATCGGCGAACGAATGAGGTAAAGGTTGGAAAGGATGAATAGGGTAGAGAAATGAACGAATGTTGCGTCACTTTGAAAGGCAAACTGTTATTATTGATAAATATGATGATAACCTATTTATGTTAGTGTTGTTATAATTATTAAAATTATTATGACTGTTGTATTTATTATAATCAACTAGAACAGCATGTATTATGGTCTAGCGATAGTATCCCGAATCTACGATAATTGAATATAATTCCAATAATTATTTGAGATTATCGAATTTGAATTATTTTGTCTTGAACTCCTGGAAAAGACAGGAGAATAACTTCAAGAAATAAAAAGTTAAAAACATGAATAAAATGGAATAAGAATTTCAAAAAGTACCTGAGTGACTTGTTAGCAAGAAAGATGTTGGATGACGTAGAAATTCACAAATGAGTAGATTTTTTTGTCCATTTGCGTCGACAGAAATTTCGCTCGTTTTTCATTCAGATTTTAGTTGTTACAAGATTGAAAAGTTCGAGGTGTCACAAAAGCTCACTCGTTCGCTCACTCACTCACTCACGCACTCACTCACTCACTCACTCACTCACTCACTCACTCACTCACTCACTCACTCACTCACGCACTCACTCACTCACTCACTCACTCACTCACATCACTCACTCACTCACTCACTCACTCACGCACTCACTCACTCACTCACTCACTCACTCACTCACACTCACTCACTCACTCACTCATCACTCACTCACTCACTCACTCACTCACTCACTCACTCACTCACTCACTCACTCACTCACTCACTCACTCACTCACTCACTCACTCACTCACTCACTCACCACTCACTCACTCACTCACTCACTCACTCACTCACTCACTCACTCACTCACTCACTCACTCACTCACTCAACTCACTCACTCACTCACTCACTCACTCACTCACTCACTCACTCACTCACTCACTCACTCCTCACTCACTCACTCACTCACTCACTCACTCACTCACTCACTCACTCACTCACACTCACTCACTCACACTCACTCACTCACTCACTCACTCACTCACTCACTCACTCACTCACTCACTCACTCACTCACTCACTCACTCACTCACTCACTCACTCACTCACTCACTCACTCACTCACTCACTCACTCACTCACTCACTCACTCACTCACTCACTCACTCACTCACTCACTCACTCACTCACTCACTCACTCACTCACTCACTCACTCACTCACTCACTCACTCACTCACTCACTCACTCACTCACTCACTCACTCACTCACTCACTCACTCACTCGAAATAATTCCGAAGCATTGAAACTCTCACAGGAACCAGCCTAAGAGAGCAATAAAAGGAAGAAATAAACCCACGTCTGATAGTCACAAGCATCCCCACGTGGTTTGCCACGTCAACGTAGAATTAAATCGTGATGATGATGACGACGACGATGATGATGATGATGGTGGTGGTGGTGATGATGATGATGATGAAGACGACGACGACGACGATGATGATGTTGATGATGATGATGACGACGTCGACGACGATGAATTCTGATTGCAATATTACAATAATATTGTGACAGTTACCACTGCCATCCATCATCGTCATCGAAAACATCACCACAACAGTACCTCACCCGTTAAAATTCAAGAAAGTGAACAACAACAACAACAACAACAACAACAACAACAACAACAACAACAACAACAACAACGTACAAACATGTCGTTTCCATGGTGACCGTTCTTTCATCGAAAAACTCTGACGGGCATTCTTGACGGTGAAGGCAGTCATGATAGTAGTCGTGAGGCAGACGGCGATGACAACAACGACGACTATGATGATGATATTGGTAGGAAGCAAGCAGGGTTGATCATGACGCTTATGATGATGATGATGATGGCGATTATGATGATGATGATGATGGCGATTATGATGATGATGACGACGACGACGACAATGACGATGACGATGATGATGATCATGCAGCGTAAGATGACGTCTGCTAAATGCAATAACCGCTCGCCTCACCCTTCCTTTGAACGTTGGCATCTCTATATTTTCTAGCTCTAGCTCTCTATTCGAGCTTGGAAAGTTACCACCACCATCATCATCATCATCATCGTCATCACCGTCGTCGTTATTACAATCGTCATCATAGGCATCATCGTCGTCATCGTCATCGTCTTCGTCATCGTCGTCGTCATCATCATCATCATCATCATCATCATCATCATCATCATCATCATCGTCGTCATCGTCATCGTCATCGTCATCGTCGTCATAGTCATCGTCATCATCGTCGTCGTCGTCATCGTCATCGTCATCGTCGTCGTCGTCGTCATCATTATTTCCACATGTCACTAATCCTCCAGACGTGATGGCCACTCCATCCCGCCAAGGATTCGTTGTTCGAAAATATGATTTAATTATGATTTAATTATGATTTCCGTAAAAAATTAAACTCCCTTCAAAAACATCTTCAGCATCATTCAATCTCCACCGCTACCGTGTTCAATATGACATAGTAGTTAACATACTATCATAATAGTAAATATATAATACTAAATATTCAAATAATTTATAATAATTATATTACATTATTAATAATATTATGATTATGTCTTATAATTATTTTATAATACAAATTATTATTATTGTTGTTGTTGTTATAATAATAAAATATTATTTATTGACGCGTCGAACTGAAGCGTTGAAATTAATGGAATTTTTAATAGAAGTCTCTCACACTCTCACACCCGATGTTTACGATGGTCACATGACCTCATTTTCGAACTTTGACCTCTCAGGTCATTTACCTCGCCGCTGTGACCCAGTTTTTAAAAAATCGCATTTTTTAAGGCCGCGAATTTCATTAAGCGGGGTGCGTTTTCGTTTTTAATTCGGTTTAAATTTAAAAGAAAATTGTTTTTAATTCAGTTTAAATTTAAAAGAAAAATGTTTTCAATTTTTATATTTAAAAGAAAATTGTTTTTAATTTTATTTTGTTTTTAATTTCTACACTTAAAAGAAAATTGTTTTAAATTTTATTTTGATTTGTTGTAAATTGACGTTACAAATTTAAACTTAATTGGGAAAATCATTTATAATTTATCGTATGAAAAATATGATCATTTACTTCTTTTTTTAACCGTTTCGACGTTGTTAATGATGGGCCAGATGATGATGATGATGATGATGATGATGATTAAGTTGCACGATGATGGTGATGAAGAAGTAGAAAAAGATTAATAATAAGAACTAGAATGGTGATAATGATAATAATAATGTTATTATTAATAATAATTATAATAATTGGTAGAGAGAAAATGTTTTAAAAGTTTAAAATAAGAGAAATGCAAATGGAAATTGAAGAATAAAATCTTTTATTTGCAGGGTACGAATTTCAGAGCCTTCTAGATAAGCGCGGAAAAACGAAAAAGAACAAGGACAACAATAAAAAAAAATATTATATATAAATAATAATATTATATATAAATAATAATATTATAAATAAATAATAATATTATAATAATAATAATATTATAATAAATAATAATATATAAATAATAATATATTATATATAAATAATAATATTATATATAAATAATAATATATATATATAAATAATAATATTATAAATAAATAATAATATTATAAAAAAATAATAATATTATATATAAATAATAATATTATAAATAAATAATAATATTATAAAAAAATAATAATATTATATATAAATAATAATATTATAAATAAATAATAATATTATATATAAATAATAATAATATTATATATAAATAACAATATTATAAATAAATAATAATATTATAATAAATAAATGACGGTATTATGTTATCAAGCGAAAACACAGAAACGGAAATAAAAGTTAAACCCGATATTATAATAATAATGTGAACATTTTTTGCGCCAAAAAAAATTTTGAAAAAGATAATAACATCCTTTAAACTCACACTTAACCGGATATGACGCAGAGAGGGAAACATTATCTCGCCCTTTTCCGTTAATTTTGACGCCTCTTTGTTTTCGCTCGCTCTTCAAGGCAAAGATATTAAATTCTTAAGAGCACAGAATGGACAATCGACTTCTAATGTTTTTCTATGTTCTTGAAAAATTGTCTCGAATCTTCTACTGATACTTCTACTGATGCGTCTGTTTCACTGATCTAATTTGTGTGATGTAATGTCTTTGTTCTGGTCTGTTTTAAATCTCTGCTTTTCTTTTATGTCTTTTGGTCATCTGGCCCGTGTCGCTGTTCTCTGGGAACTCCTTTGGAATTCTCAAAACTGGAAATTTATTGCATTCGCGGTTTCATCATCATCATCGTCATCGTCATCGTCGTCGTCGTCGTCACAATTACCACCTTCATCATCAGCATCACCATAATTATCACCACCATCCAAGCAACGAAGAGCAAATTGTTCTCATTAAGTAATAAGTCCACGAGGAACCTAATGGTTTAATATTATTATATTATAAATATTTTATTATTATTATTATTAACGTTAATTAAGTTATTTAATTACTAAATTGGCCTACTAATGCATCTTAACTAATGCTGCTTAATTAATTATTCAATTAATTGACTAGAAACCTCTTCATAGCTTCAGAGGTGGTGACGGGATGGTCTCAGGGTACTGGTCTGCCTCAGACACCGCTGGGTTACTCAGTCCATGTTTAATTTGTAAGGGATTACTAACAATCTGTACACAGGCAAAAGTGCTCTTCATTTATGGAATCCCTTACAGGGATTCGAGTTAATGTTGATTGTTATTCTTCTTCGGATGGAAGGGCGGAGTTACGTAATAATGGAAAAATGATTGATTAGATCGATGGAGTTATCAAAGGCTTCAGTAATATTTTAGATAATTATGATTACATTTATTTAATTCATTAACGTACTTTATTGTTTATTATTATTTTAATTAATCACATTGATATTGACTTAATTGATCGATTAGAAATTTCAGAGATAGTGATGCTTTTTTCATGAGTGGGGATCAAATTTTGTATTTGCGTATTTTTATGGGAAGTCGAGTTGTTGGATCAATATAAAATATACGTAAAGTCATATAGATTTAATTTATTCACATTAAGTGATAAATTAAATTTATATAAATATCGCATTTTTTTGCCGCCCTTGAGCTATAATTGGAAATCAGTATAACATTAAACATTGCTAATGACATTATATTAAATTATATTCACATGTATAAATGTTGCTATGGAATAAAATAAATTGTTAATAATTATTAAAAATCTCAGAGGTAGTGATAGGGACGTCCTAGGGTAGTGGTTCTCCGCTAACACCACGCGGTAAGTTGTGGGCTAAAGATGTAACTAAGTTAAGAAAGTGAATGTGCATCCACATGGGAAATTTAATTTTTGGAACCAGTTTCTGGGTTTTTTTCAGTTTGAAAATGTTTGCAGAAACCTTTATGTAGATTTGAGCTTTAATTTAAGCATTTCTAAATTAAAAATTATTAATTGCAGTATTCAACTCTTTAACTTTTTTATATTAATTATTAGATGATTTGACGACTATTTAATTAGTCATTTATCTTATTAATACTAGTCATCCTTGATGCTAGTTAATTAATTTGTGAATTAATTGTCTAGAAACCACTTTTTGGCTTCAGAGGTAGTGAAGGGATGGTGTCAGGGTACTGGTCTGCCTCAGACACCGTTGTTGTTGATAAAGATTTTAATCATATTCTCCTTTGTTAGGAATACAGACATCTCGATCCAATTTCTTTTATTTGTGGGATTCCGCCTTGGAATTCAATATCAAGTTCATATCAAAAGGTGCAGTTTGGCTATTGTTGTTGCTGCTGTTGTTTTGCGGTTGTTGCAGTTGCAGTTGAATTTGTTGGTGTTGATAGATTGTAAGTTGTAAAACGATTATGCTTAAGCTTGCCTTCATAAATTCGTACTTCTACCGCTTGTTAGTGACAGATGTGGACAGATGGGTGAGTGGATGGAATAATGAAAAAATGAGCTAATGGATTGTTCAATTGATAAATGGATTCAGTTATGTTTTAATTAATTATGTTAATAATGACAGAATTTATTCTCAATTTTATTTTAATCATTTAAGATATTATTAACTTACATTATTCTTAATAATATTGAAATAACCCTGGGGTCTGCAAACTAGAAACCTTTTGAATAAGTTTATTAAGCAAGTATTCAGTTATTAAAACTGAACAATAAAGATGAGGAATTGAATATCTAGAATTTTAGGCTATTTTGGATTCTGTCTGCGCTATTATGTTACTAATCCTTGGATGCCGAAGGGAGTACAAGCTTACCTCACAGTTTCTATTTTTGAAATCTTATAATTAATTTTTGAGCTTTTTTTTCACGAATTTTATATGAGAATTATATCTAATACATGATAATATCATTTATTCACATATATATTTATGTATCACTATATATATAACCATAATTGTAGTAGTCATTATAATTTGCATTATCAACAACTAACTATATATATATATATATATTAACAATAATTAATAAAAATAAATGCAAAAATTTATCCTTTAACTTTTATGAATCTTAATTAATAATTAATTTGGTGACGATTTAATTAATCTATAATCTTAATTAGTATGAGGTCACCTTTGGTAACTATTTATTCAATTAATAGACTAGAAACCAACTTTTGGCTTCAGAGGTAGTGACGGGACGGTTTCAGGGTACTGGTCTGCCTCAGACACCGCTGGGTCCTAATAAAGATTTAGCCATATTTCTCGTAAGGAATACAAACCTAACGTAATATCCATCGAGCAACTATCATTTGTGGGATCCAATCTTGGGATTTGAATTCGGATAGGAAAAAGTATTTAGCAATGTTGGTGTTGTTGCTGTTAATGGTTGAGACGTTTTTTATAAGTTGTAAAATCATGGTGCTTAATCTTGCATTTATTTTGGTTATTTTACCGTTTATTCTAACTTAGTTGGATGAAAGGATGGGTGAGTTGGTGGATGGATGGATTAATATAATAAATTAAAAATGAATGAATGGATTGATAGATTAATGAATGGCTTCTTGTATTTTAATAATTTATGTTAATACTGATCTAATCTATTATCAATATTAATTGAATTAAATAAGATATTATGTAACTTAGCTTTATTGTTAATGATATTTATATTAACTATCTAAATAGATTTTAGTTTGTTAATAACCATAATTGTAGAAGTCATTATAATTTGCATTATCAACAACTAAAAACAATAAGTTATTAAAGTTAATCGATTAGAAATCATGGCTAATTTGAGAGGGAGTAATAAGATCTTTATAGTGTAATGGTTCTCATCAAACACCCTTGCATTACGTTTGGACTAAATGTTACTTTGTAAGGAAAGTGAAAAACAGTGTTTTAGTACTTCATGGGATTTCTTTTTGGAACCCATTGATGGGTAGGTTTTTGTGATAGGAAAAACACAAATAAATTTAAGCAATTTTGCGCTGTTTTGTATTAGCTACCCTTGAGTTAGTTGGAAACCAAATTTAATAAGTTGTTTGATTTATTTTATTAAGTAAGGGATATTGAGCAATAATCCCCAATAAGCGATCGCACAGCATAATGGCTGCTATATTTTTGTTTAAATTATAAGTAATTGTTAAAAACACAGTTAGTTTTTATTATATTTTAATTAATTAATTTATTTATTTATTTAATCGGTTTAAGTTCGTAAATTACCATTTCGTCATATTCACTAAGTTTCGTCACTTACTCACTAAGGACTATGAGCTTATGTTAGACACCTGACAAGCGCTACTTATTTTTGGAACCCGTTGCCGAGAATTTTTGTATGACATCAATTAGAAATTGATTGTGCGAGAAATTGTAAAGGAAATGGAATTGTTAAATTAGGATTTATTATTTATACATACAAATAATATAACTAATTAAATTTCTATTATAAAAAAATTATAACTTAAATCTTTCACAATTATGCTTGTTGTTGCTGCTACTATTATTGCTTTATCTTCTATATATATTTTATATATATATATATATATCTTCTATACATATTTTAGTCTTGAAGCAGTTATTTCTCCGCTAATTCGGTCTTAGATGGATAGATATGTAGATGGATGGATGAATGGGTGCGTTGATTGGTGATTTGATAAATGACTTCAATACTAATTTAATTAATGAGTTTAACAATGACTTACTTTATTATTAATAATATTCTAATCATAGTCATAATCATCGTCGTAATTATATTTTTCATCACAATCAATCGTAAAAGTTAATTAACTGAACAAGTAAAATAATATTTTAATTAATTACTGATGGATAATGACTTAATTTGGTATTAATATTATTTTAAATAATTAAGATAACATTAACGTACTTTATTATTAATAATATTTTGATTATAGTCATCCTCGTTGTCGTAATTATAAACTGCATCATAATCAACAAATAACGTATGCAGTCATAAAAGTTAATTAACCGAACGATTAATATTTAAGGTAAAATATTATTTTAATTAATTACTTTGACATTTACTTAATTTAGCATTAATATTATTTTAATTAATAAAGACATTAACTTACTTTACAATTAATAATAATTTACTCAATTAACGTAATACTGATTATCGCTATGATTAGCTTAATAGATTTATGGCTCATGATGCTACTTAACTAACTAGAAATCATGGCTAATTTAATTAAAAATGTATTTATGTATTTATAAATAACAAAATCTATTAAAACTACAATATGCAATATTTAAACGTTTACATTTTTTCATATTTTATTTAATTCTTTTAATTCGATGACGATGTAATTAATTATTTTACTAATACGAATCATCTTTGGTCATCTTCCGTCCTAATCATCTAGTTATGAAATGGAAGTTAATAATGAACTAACTAACTAACTATCGTTATTACTCAACGTTAATAAAGAACCAACCCACCCACTGTCATTACTCAAGAAAAGAGAAGTAAACCTCATGTATACTGGTTGATCAGACTGTACAATTTCATCGTACTCATTATTACAATCTTCACAATAATCATTGAAATATAATCAGTTATTAAAATTAATTAACTACTCGATTAGAAATCATGGCTAATTTCAGAGGTAGTGATAAGGTCGTCCAAGGATAGTGGTTCTCCTCAAACACCCCCGCTGTAAGTTGTGTCAAAGATTTACTAAGAATGGAACGTAACAGCAAGGAATTGCGTAATATAGTTGCTTGATTTTGGAACCCGTCGATGGGTAATTTATCATGAAGGGAGTTTTGTAATGTCGGGAACAAGGAGTAATTAAATTGGTGTTTATAGATTATCTATGTAAATTATATCATAAATTACATTGGGCTGCTAACGATTAATATCTATTGATCAATTAATCAAAATTTAATGTAATCGATTAATTGGTTAAATTAACTTAATTATATTTCTCACATATTGCAATTACTTTAACTGTTCTTATTGGGTTGCAACTTTACATTAGTCAGTACACAGTGCACATCACAGTACACAATCAGTCGAATTTAGATAGCTATAACAATTAATCGTGTCACACAAATATAATTTGATTCTGATTATTTAAGATAATATCAGCTTAAGTTATTATTAATAAATTCAAAGGTTCACTAATAACCATCATAGTCATAATCGTCGACGCAATTATAACCTGCATCACATTCATAAAAGAACAAATGATTTTCAGTTATTAAAATTACATTAACTTGATCGATTAGAAAGCATCCCACTCAAACACCCCTGTTTTGTGATTTGTGGGTTTATTTCACTAAGATTGAATGTTTGAATGATTGTTTCAAAATGTTGGTGACGAAATTTGTGTGTGAACTTTTGTGGGGACTTGAGCTGATGCACTGGAATTTATAAATGAAAAGTATTATAAATTAAGTTTCTGTTAGGTTTCGTTATAAATTAAAGCTATTATTATAATATATATCTGCTCAATTTTTTGTTAGCTGCACTTGACAATTAATGAGAAATCAGTATAACATTATAAATTAAAATTTGTTTGTTAAAAAGTACATGCAATACTTAATTGTTAAACTTTAGCCGTTTAACTTTCAATTATTATTTAATTCGATGACGATTTAATTATTCCATCATCATATTAAAACGAGACATCTTTCTTACAACTTTCTTTTCTTAATTAATTAATTAAGAGTATTTTAATTAATTAACTAGAAACCTCTTTATGGCTTCAGAGGTAGTGACGGGATAGCCTCAGAATACTGGTCTGCCTCAGACACCGCTGTTGTTGATAAACATTCAGTCATATTCTACCTTCTAAGGAATACAAGCGACGCGCTTTCCGGCAGGAACAAGATTTGTGGGATCCTATCCTAGATTGGAGTTTAAATCAAAAAGACCAATTTGGATATTGTTGCTGTTGGTGTGGCTTTTGTTGCTATTTCTGATGTTGATGTTGATAGTTCGTTGGTCGACACATATTTTATAAGTCGTACAAATATCTCTGTCGTACGTTTTGGGTTTATTTTATTGAGTTTATTTTATTATTTAACGGGATGTTCGGATCATAATAAATACTTATTTTATTTAAAGACATAAAACCTCTTAAATCAATGATAGTGTTATAGTATTTTAATTAATTAAATTAACCAGTTTAAGTTCATTGATAACCCCCATCTCCATAATCATCGTCATCATCATTGTAGTCATTATTATCACCATCACAATCATCGATTAAATATTATCAGCTATTACCGTTAATTAACTGATCAATTAGAAACATGCTTAATTTCAGAGGTAATGATAAATTCGTTCTAGGATAGTTCTAAGATATCTCAAATATATCTGAGGTAAGTTTACTGAGTAAGGAATGTAAGCAACAACATTCATTTGGTTAAAAGACACTTACTTTTGGAACCGATGAGATGAGAATTTTTTCATGCCAGAAAATTGGAAAATTTTCGAGACGAAGTTTGAGTTTGAATTTTTATGAGAAATGGAGTGGTTAAATTGGGATTTATAAGTTATACATATAAATAACATTATAAATTAAATTTCTGTTATGATTAAGTGTAAAGCTTGTTAATGATGTTACATTAAACATATATCTGTATGCTTAAAAATATTTATTAAAACAACGTTCAACATTTAGCTGTTTAACTTTTTAAATTTTAATTATTATTTAATTCGATGATCTTAATTAATATGGCGTCATCTTTAGTAATTAATTAGTCAATTAATTTTCTAGAAACCACTTTTTGGCTTCAGTGGTACTGACGGGATAGTCTCAGGTTGCTGGTCAGCATCAGACACCGCTGTAGTTGATAAAGAGTTTAGTCATATTCTGCTGTGTAAAGGTTTCCGCAATCATCTCAGTTATGCAACGGACTATAATCAAATAAATAAATAACGGCTTCCGCATGGCCTAACGGTTAAGGCTGCTCCTCTCACTATGGCAGCACGGGGTTCAAACCCCGCTGCGGGTGCACCGTCCTAATCATCTAGATATGCAACGGACGTTAATTAAAAAAAAAAAAAAAAGGTTTCTGTATCAAAGGGGTCAAACTTCATTTTAAGGGTTCCTGTCTTGGGATTCGAATTCGGATCAGAATAAGCATTTTGGATTATTGTTGCTGCTACTGTTATTGTCATATCTTTTATAAATCGTAAAATGATGGTAATGGAAAAATGAATAAATGGATTGGTGATTTGATAAATGAGTTCACCAATATTTTTTAATTAATTAATTTAATTATTTAACATTGACTTACTTTATTATTTAATGTTATTAATATTATTTTAAATAATTAAGATAATATTAACTTACTTTATAATTAATAAAATTTAATTTAAATTAACTTAATAGATTAACCATAATTAGCTTAATTATTAAGCCTTAATAGATTTGTGGTTTTGGTTAACTAACTGATCGACTAGAAATCATGGTTAATTCAATATATATTGATAAGGTCGTCCAATGGATAAGGTTCTCCTCAAACACCCCTGCGTTAAGTTGTGGGTTAATGATGTTAATATGTAAGAAATGGGAACAATGACTGTCTTCGTCTAAATTGTATTTTTGGGACCCGACGATGGGTTTCTTTATCACGATAGCAGTTTGAGAATGTGGATGGAGTTCGTGTTTGGTACTCGAGTTGCTAAAGTGGGATTTATAAATTATAAAAATTATAAAATATTATAAATTTCTATTTGTCTAGTTATATAAATTGGACAATATTTTGTTAGCTACCCAGGAGCTTACTAGAAATCAGTATAACAATAAACATTGTTAATGATTAAACATTGTTCATTAAAAATATATTTATGTATTATTAAATTTAAAAACATTTAACCAGCTCCTCATTGTTGGGGTTCTGCTATAGTCATCTGGCTATACAACGGGCATCAATAAAAAAAAAGCGATTATCCCGAGATATTACAGAGTCTAGATATTTGATGTGGGAACCTGTCGATGGGTAGTTTTACAATGATAGGAGTTTGAAAAAATTGGGATTTATAAATTATATGTAAATAAAATTAATAATTTAAATTTCTATTATAAGTAAGTATAACAATATAACTTTAATCCTTGTTAATAATATTACATTAAAAATGTTACCACGTATTTATAAAAATAAAATATTTATTGAAAGTACATACAATATTTAACTTTTTGACTTAAATTATAATTAAAATATAACAAAGTGTTTAACTTTGTCAACAACGATTTAATTACTTAACTATCATGCTTTCATTTGCGGGATCCTGAACAGGGATTCGAGATCGGATCGGAAAATAATAATAATAATAATAATAATTAATTTATAAAGCGCCATGTGCGTAGCGTCAGAGGCGCCTTGTGTCTTTGCTGTCCCATTAAGTCCTGAAGAGATGGGTCTTCAGGTGGCGTTTGAAGAGCTCCAGGGATGGCTGGGCTCTGACGGTGGAAGGAAGTCTGTTCGAGACAGCTGGAGAGGCGTACGAGAAGCCTCTGTTTGGAAAGGATGATTTATGTACCGGTTGGTGAAGTTGAGTGGCTGACGACGACCGAAGACCAGATGTTTGGCGGCGATCTAGTAGATGATGGAGATAAGGTGGGGTGGATGTTGCTAAAGTGTGATATGTCATGAGGGCAATTTTGAAAGGGATACGACTATGGATCGGCAGCCAGTGCAATTTCTTCAGACGGTCCATGCTATTGAGGATAGAGTTGAGGAGGACGAGCTTGGCAAGCTTGTTTTGGACGCGTTGCAAAGATTGAATTAAAGAAGCAGATGTGCCATAAAGAAGAGAGTTACAATAGTCTAAGCGAGAGAGAACAAGGCAGCGTGCAAGGGCAGAAGTTATATCAACGGAAAGTAGAGGACGGATGTGCCGGATAGCCCAGATGAGATGATTGCAGGATTTGATAATAGAAGCGGAATGTTCTTTAAAGGTGAGGTGTGAATCGAAAATGACACCGAGGAGCTTGAGGGTAGTTGGAGTAGTAGAGGAAGGAAGGAGGGTTTATAGAAAGAGGAGGCGACAGAGTTTTGAGGCGAGTTATTATTTAACATTGACTTACTTTATTATTGATGATATTTTAATTATAATTATAATTGACGTTGTAACTATAACTTTCATCATAATCAACAACTAAAGGTGTGCAGTCGTAAAACTTAATTAACTGAACGTGTAAAATAATATTTTAATTAATTACAGATTGTTGTTGACTTAATTTTTATTTGGTATTAATATTATTTTAAATAATTAAGATAATATTAACTTACTTTATAACTAATACAATTTTTAAATTTAAATTAACTTAATAGATTGACCATAATTATTTTAATTATTAAGTCTTAATAGATTTGTAGTTTGGGTTTAACTAACTGATCGATTAGAAATCATGGCTAATTCAATATTTATTGATAAGATCGTCCCAGGGTAATGGTTCTCCTCAAACACCCCTGCGTTAAGTTGTGGGTTAATGATGTTAATAAGTAAGAAATGTGAACAGGAGTTGTCTTTGACTAAGTTGACTTAATCGTTTTTGGGACCCGGCGATGGGTTTCTTTATCATGATAGCAGTTTGAAAATATGGATGGAGTTCATGTTTGAACTTTTAAGGGTACTCGAGTTGCTAAAGCCGGATTTATAAATTATAAAAATTATGAAATAAAGTTTTATTTATTTTATTTTATGTTATTATTATTAAATATATTTTGTTAGCTACCCAGGAGCTTACTAGAAATCAGTATAACAATAAACATTGTTAATGATTAAACATTGTTCATTAAAAATATATTTATGTATTATTAATAATAATAATAGTTTATTTGTATGGCGCCTTAGGCATAGCGTCAGAGGCGCATTGGGTCTTCGAGGAATTTTTTGAAGAGATGGGTCTTCAGCTGGCGCTTGAAGAGCTCGAGCGTGGGCTGAGACCGGATGATGGGGGGCAGGCTGTTCAAGACGGCGGGCAAGGCATGAGCGAAGCCTCGGTTAACTATGGATGATTTATGAACCGGTTGGTGAAGATGAATTATAGAAGATGAGCGGAAGTGATCGGGGATGTGACTGTGGTGAATGAGATGATGGAGATAAGGTATTATTAAATTAAAAAACATTTAACCAACTCCACATTGTGGAGTTCTGCCCTAGTCATCTAGCTCTACAACGGACATTAAAAAAAAAAAAGCGATTATCCCGAGATATTGCAGAGTCTAGATATTTGATTTTGGAACCTGTTGCTGGGTAGTTTTACCATGATAGGAGTATGAAAAAATAGGGATTTATAAATTATATATAAATAAAATTAATAATTTTAATTTCTATTATAAGTATAACAATATGACGTTAATCCTTGTTAATGATATTACATTAAAAATGTAACCACGTATTTGTAAAAATAAAATATTTATTGAAAGTACATACTTGATGACTCAAATTATAATTAAAATATAACAAAGTGTTTAACTTTGTCAACAACGATTTAATTACTTAAATATCACATTAATACGAGTCATCCACCACTGGCTGTTTAAAAAAATTTATTCATAATCTACTTTTAATGGTAAGGGATGGAAGATGTTCAACGCATGCAATCGGAAAAAGCATTTTGCAATGTTGGTGTTGTTGATGTTATTGGTTGAGGCGTTTTATGTAAGTTATAAAATGATGGCGTTTAGGCATGCATTCAATTTAGTTATTTTACCGTTTATTCTAACTTAGTTATATGAAAGGATGGTTGAGTTGACGGATGGTTGTAATAAATAAAAAATTCATGAATGCATTGAGGATTTGTTAAATGGCTGCGGTTATGTTTTAATAAATTATGATCATAATGATCTAATAATGTTTAATAAATTATGATCATAATGATCTAATTTATTATCAAATTAAATTTTAATGACATAAGATATTAATAACTTAGCTTTATTGTTAATTTATATTAATTAACTAAATAGATTTTAGTTCGTTAATAACCATAGTAGTAGTCGTTATAATTTGCATTATCAGCAACTAAAAATAATCAGTTATTAAGGTTAATTAACTTAATCGATTAGAAAGCTAATTTTAGAGATGGTGACACGGCCGTCCTAGGGTAGTGGTTCTCCTCAAACACCCCTGCAACAAGTTGAGGGCTTCAGGATTGAGACCTTGAGGATTGTGAGCATGAATATTCAATTTTCTTTTTGACACTAAGTTTTTGAAATCCGTCGCTGGGGAATTTGTACACGAAAGGAGTTTGAGAATGTTGATGACGAATTTTGTGTGTGAACTTTTATGTAGACCTAATTTTTTAATTTGAATATTTATAAATTAAAAATTTGTTATTGACACATTTAACTGTTTAACTTTTTATTTTAATTATTATTTGATTTGACGACAATTTATTGGTCAATCATCTTATTAATACTAGTAATCTATGATGTCCTGGGGTTGGTTCAGAATAAGCATTTTGCAATGTTGTTGCTGTAACAATGTTTTTTTAGAAGTTGTAAAATGATGGTGCTTAATCTTGCATTTATTTTGATTATTTTACCGTTTAAACTCTCTTAGTTGGATGAAACGATGGGTTGGTGGATGGATGGATTATTATAATGAACTAAAAATGAATGAATGGATTGATATATTAATGAATTCCTTCTTGTATTTTAATAATTTATATTAATTGTGATCTACTATCAATATTAATTGAATTAAATAAGATATTATATAACTTAGCTTTATTTTTAATGATATTTATATTAATGATCTAAATAGATTTTAGTTCGATAACAGCCATAATCGTAGCAGTCATTTTAATTTGCATTATCAGCAATTAAAGATAATCAGCTATTAAAGTTAATTAACTTAATCGATTAGAAATCAATTCTAATTTCAGAGGTAGTGATCAGGTCGTTATAGTGTAATGGTTCTCATCAAACACCCTTGCATTAAGTTTGGACTAAATGTTACTTTGTAAGGAAAGTGAACAACAATGTTTCAGAACCTTGTGGGGTTTATTTTTGGAACCCATTGATGGGTAGGTTTTCGTGATAGGAAAAACAAAAATAAATTTAAGCAATTTTGCGCTATTTTGTATTAGCTACCCTTGAGTTAGTTGGAAATCAAATTTAATAAGTCGTTGATTTATTTGATTAAGTAAGGGATATTGAGATAATAATCACCAATAAGCGATCGCACAGTATAATGGCTGCACCTAATCATCTAGCTAGGCAACGGATGTTATTGAAAAAAAAATCAATAACCCTGAGATGTTACAGGTTAGACAGTTGACTTTGGAACCCGTCGCTGAGTAGTTTTATCATGACAGGAGTTTCAAAATGTTGGGGGAAGTTGTTAAATTGGGATTTATAAGTAATCTATATGAATTACATTATGCATAAAAGTTACTTAAATTACAGTATAAACCGAAGTTATACACGTTAGTGTGTTATTTAAATTTTGAATTTTGTTTGGCAGCTCTTCTTTTAAATCAGTACAATATCAAACATTATTATTAATGTTATATTAATATAATAATAATAATAATATTGCTATGGATATATATTTATATTAAAAATATATTTTAAAATACGCTCAACATTTTTATATTATTATTTCATTCATTTCAATTAATAATAATTTACTCAATTAAAGTAATACTGATTATCGCTATGATTAGCTTAATAGATTTATGGCCCATGATGCTACTTAACTAACTAGAAATCATGGCTAATTTCATACATATTGATAAGATCGTCCCAGGGTAATGGTTCTTCTCAAACACCCCTGCGTTAGGTTGTGGGTTAAAGATGCTTTGGTAAATTAATGGCTTCACTGAGTATGGTATGTGAACATTACTTTTTACTAATGTTTTATTTAAAGCACTCTTTATGTATAAATAAGATTAATAATTTAAACTTCTATTATAAGTATAACAATATAAAGTTAATCCTTGTTAATTATTTTACATTAAAAATGTAATCACGCATATTAATAAAATTAAAATATTTATTTAAAGTACATACAATATTTAATTGTTTAATTTTGTTATATTTTAATTATAATTTAAGTCAATGACGATTTAATTACTTAACTATCTTATTACTATGAATCATCCTTGAGGCTAATTAATTAATTTGTGAATCTCTTTTTGGCTTCAGAGGTAGTGACGGGGTGGTCCCAGCTTACTGGTCTGATTCAGACACTGCTGATAAATATGTGGATAAAGATTAAATGATATTCTTCATAAGGAAGGCAAACAGTGGTTATCTTGAAAATAAAATTTGTGGTGTCTTGTCCTGGGGTTCGAGTTTAAATCAAGAGGAGCATTTTGGATGTTGTTGTTGTTGTTGTCGTTGTTTGATATTCATTCATAAAGTTAATTAACTTGATCGAATAAAATAACTTCTAATAATTCCAAAAGGCTTCCCAGGTTGCCAGGTAGGGTAGTGGTTCTCTCTCTGCATTTCCTTCCAGGCTTATCTTTAACCATTCTAATCATTCAATAATATGTGAGCGAGCGTTCATGCTATCGGGGGTTATAAATCCTGGAGTTTTTGATGCGTGGATTAGAAGTTCGAAACTAGCTAGCCGCCCTGATATCAGTAACGCTATGAATATCACTAACATTACCTCCACTACTAATACATGTGTAATATCCATATGCATAGCTTCATAGGCTCTGCTTGTCAATGCAATGCGACTATCAGTATCACCACATTTCCATCATACCTTCTATTGGATGTCTTAGATTTGAGTTGAAATTATGAAAATTATGGCATTAAATTCAAATCAATTCAATATCAATACTAGAGGTAAAACATTAATTTAAATAACATTACAACTAGAATATAATTAAGTAACTATACATAAATATTCATTATTACAAATAAATACTTCATCAATAACATTTGTTATTACAATCATAAATTATTATAATGTCATAATTAGCATTTTTATATAATTAGTAGACCAATTAGTAATAAATAACATTACAACTAAAATATATTTACGTAACTATACATAAATATTCATTATTACAAATAAATACTTCATCAATAACATTTGTTATTACAATCATAAATTATTATAATGTCATAATTAGCATTTTTATATAAATAGTGGACCAATTAGTAGTCTTCTTAATGGAAGCATGTGTTATCCGTTAGTGTTGCCATCGCTGGTCTTGGCAATGTTTATCGATCTTTCTCGTGGCCGGATGTGATTGGTCCGAGCTTGGTTCATGATGGAATGAGTGGGTGGGTGGATTGTTGACCAGGTTAGTGGGTGAGTGAGTAAGTGAGTGAGGGATTGAGTAAATGAGTGAGTGAGTTAAAATGAGTATACCAAATCCTTTCTGATCTTTGAATTTCCGAAATCGAATTCATTTTCATCTCCATCGTTAGTGTCACAACCACATGACGTCACCGTGAGCGTCATCTTTGCCTTAATTACCAGCATAATCACCATAGTCATCGTCATCGTCCTCACATCCCAAGACTCGTATAAGCAAGACATTCGGTAAAGCCTCTGATTAATATACAAGTCGTTGTCGCTAACACTGCTCCTTATCAAATATCATCACCATCATCAGTCATCATCATCATCATCATCAGTCATCTTCATCATTATCATCACGCTCTCATTCATCTACATGTCCTGAGGTGTCATCAATATCAGCCCTTAAAAGTATTCATCAGATAAATCGATTATCGGACATTGATAAGCATGATAAGTTGATGATGATGTTGTTGTTGATGATGATGATGATGATGATGGTGGTGATGATGATGATTGATATATAAATATTTATTTATTTCTGGTACTAGTATCATAATTCTTCATTCTTCATTCAAGATGACGTCATCGTTACATCATCGGCCGGGAATTAATGACGACACGAGAAAG
>JAJTWR010000005.1:837500-842500 GCA_021613335.1 Whitmania pigra
TAATAATAATAATAATAATTATTTCATTATTATAATATATATTTGATTAAATTTATATATAAATAATTATAATAATAATAATAATAATAATAATTATATGTTGATAAATTCTAAATATATAACTCTAAATATGTTATTAACGGTAATGGATAGCTTAGGCAAAAATTGATCATGATTGTTTATAATTAATTGATTGTTTTACAAACATTTAACAACAGTAGTAATAAATTAAATAATAATAAGTTATGTCGATAACTCCTTTAATATTATTTTGTTTTATTATTAGCAAATTTATATTCAAATGTGGGTATAACGTACATTGTTGAGGAATATTTTATTCAAAATTCATATAAAAATATAAATATATCCTAGTGGATTTCGACTATTTAACTTGTGACAAATTCAAAAAATAAATATGCCTATTTAAAATGTTTATTTCTAAAAATAGTAATGAAACATTTTGCTTCTAAATTTAATTTTAATTTAAATTTTTATATTTTTCCAACCGAACGTTTGGCAGGGTGATTTGATAAAATTTAACTGAAAGGATAAAAATATTTTGCTGATCTTTGTATCCCGTTAATTCGAAAAATTATAAGGATAAATTCCATCTGAAAAACTTTTAACATAATTTTATTCATTGCTTCCACTAAAATCATTACAAAACATTAAGGCGAATCAAACATTTTTGGAAGTCTTTGTATGGCATTCATTCATTCATACATTCATTCGTTCGTTTGTTCGTTCATTCATTCGTTCACTAATTCATTAATTCATTCGTTCATTCGATCGTTCGTTCGTTCATTAATTCACTCGTTCGTTAAAAAATAACAGTAATTAATTTTTTTCGAATGTTAAAATATCAGTCAATTTTTTGCTGATTTGCATTTACTGTTAATCAGTAAAAATGATAAATAACAACAATAATAATTATTATTACAATTATTATAATAATAATAATAACGCCTGAGAAAACATCTGAAAAATGCGCTGCTGTTGTTGTTGTTGTTGCTGTTGTTGTTTTTGAATGTAGCGGATTGATGAGTCTTTGATGCCAATCGTAAAGGAAGGAATGTAAATGAACAAGTAAAGTAAGATCATCATAATCATCTGACAATCCAGTTTTTATCAACCATGCAATCCAGGTGCTGCAGAAACCTATTTGTATTTGTTTGGTATTTGAACAATTAATTTTAAACTTTTAGTGTAATTCTTATTCAAACTGCAGAGACATTCCTGTTTAGTCAGTAAATCATTCATCCCACAATTGAATCTATCTACATGCACGAAAAGCGTGTTTGTCTTACCAAGATTGATTGATTTATTTCTTATTAATTGGTTGAGCGATTGCAATTTTCACGGACATTACAAAGTTTACAGTTTACAAAACTTAAGACCTTTTTAATCGTGGGCCGACCTCTGCGACCGTCTACCCAGTGGGTCCATCCA
Organism: Whitmania pigra; assembly: GCA_021613335.1. Lineage (NCBI taxonomy): Eukaryota > Metazoa > Annelida > Clitellata > Hirudinida > Haemopidae > Whitmania > Whitmania pigra. The sequence continues at coordinate 838,950 of JAJTWR010000005.1, forward strand.
CTCATCAATCCATCCTGCTGAAAAATCACGCCCATGAATTTTTGGAGATCTCCAGATAAAATGAAGAAAATGCACTTTCATATGAAGAGAAATATCTTCTTAATCCGTTCGTCCATCTTTGTCCCTCCTAGACCGGACTTACCGAAACTGAGGCCCCGGTATGGTCTGATTGGTCTAAATCCCTTTGGCTAAATCTGGTTCTGTATCCATCCATTCATTCATTCATCATTATTTATTTAATTGATAACCGGGACGATTTATACTTACCATTCATTCATCCATTTATTACTTCTCTACTCATCCACCCATTGATCAACCCATCCAACCAACCACCCACCCATCCATCAACTCATTTACACCATCTACTCATTCATCCATCCATTTATCCACTCTTCATACGCTCGTCAGTGTTGCAACGGATTGGAACAAGAGGCAAACCTCATTCTGTAAATTCTTCAGCGCCAATAGTAGAAAAGATGAGCTACATAAATGACTGAGAGCGTCTCAGGAGTGGACATGTGTAGGTGCAGACGCGAAGAAATGGAGAAAAACAAAATAAAGAAGAGAAAAATAACATTACAAATAAATGTATGATGCAAATACCAATGTTAATACAAATAAATGTATGATGCAAATAATAATATTAATACAAATAAATGTATGATTCAAATACCAATGTTAATACAAATAAATGTATTGAAATAACCCGGGGGTCCGCAAATAAGTAAGTTAACTAACAAGTTTATTAGAGCAGGTATTCAGTTAACGGAACTGAATAATAGAAGTTAAGCGTTTAAGGAATTGAGGTACTTAAGGATGCAAATGGTTATTTGGGCTTCTAAGTTGTCTTGATTCTCGTTGTTTGTCAGGTGATTATCGAGAATGCCTTTCTGTAGCAAAAATAGATCCCACGTGCCCGGAAAAGATGCCAAATATAATTAAGTACAAATTTAACTATATTAGCAATATAAACTTAATTAACTTCCAAAAATCTAAGTTTACAACATTACACCCTCCTTAAATCTGTTCGTCCCGAACAGACTGCTGCTCCCCGTGGTACTTCGCCAGTCGGCGAATGTGTGCCAGCTTCATTTTTACTCTCGGGACACAATCTCTAACACGGTGCCCATGTACCATCATTGTTTCAATGCGAGCCCGTCCTCCTCTGGTATCTCTACTAAAACGCTTACTGAAAAAGATCAGCAAAACAGCCAACAGCACTAAATGCTCGCCTCGAATCTCCGACGACCTCCGAAGGTCAGAAAACCCGCCCTGGCTGAGAACTCCACAAATGAACTCCTCAGACATTGATCCAACCTTATCAACCACATACTCACGACCGCCGAGTACCTCACCGCCAACATCTCCACCCTCAGTTACAATGACATCCGCAGCTCCAACCTCCACGACATCTACAGCTGAATCGAATTCGGAAACCTCCAACTCAAATCGATCGCCACTGTTTTCCGGGTCCAGTTCCTCCACTGATTCCTCAACTCGAGGAGGCTCCACTCTGGTCTCTCCCAAAGTCCCCCCTTCAATTATTTCTTCGGTTCTCTCCACAACCGATACCAACGAGGCAATCGTGCACGGAACTGGCTCATCGCTCACTGGCGCGACTTCTCTGGAGTCTGCGAAACTCTCCCTCAGCTCACCGTTGTCCTTATTCTCAACATTTATTGGGAGCTCCACTATTGGACTGTCCCCGTCAACTACCAAACTGGCCTCACTCACCTCAGCAAAGGTCTCCTCAGCACCGTTCTCCTCACCCAGCTCTTCCCTCAGCTCCATTCCCGATTCCTCACTCCATGGAAGAAACACTTCGCTTTCCAAAGTTCTTCCATCTACAATTTCCTCGGTCTCCTTCTCAACCGAAACCAGTGTGGCAATCGGGTACACTGCTGAGGCCTCAGCTGGCATGATGTTTATGGTGCTTGATGGAGTCTCCTCCGGTTGGTAGCTAGTAGAGGCCTTGTTGGAGAAAACCTCAGTTACTTTTTCCATCTTTTCTTCAAAGCTTTGCATCATTTTATCCATATTTCCCATCACCCATTTCAGACCCGGATCAACAAATATATAAGCTTCTGGATCCTCACCCTGGTCTACTATCCACGACAGCAGGCGATCCTGCAATTCTTCCCTGGAGCCTTTCGAAACCATTTGCCTCAACTTAAGCTCACGTCTCATTCCAGCAAAATTTAAATCTTCTAAGACCTTGCTCATGACTTACTTTTTGGGATCCCACTCCTGACACCAATGAAATAACCCGGGGGTCCGCAAATAAGTAAGTTAACTAACAAGTTTATTAGAGCAGGTATTCAGTTAACGGAACTGAATAATAGAAGTTAAGCGTTTAAGGAATTGAGGTACTTAAGGATGCAAATGGTTATTTGGGCTTCTAAGTTGTCTTGATTCTCGTTGTTTGTCAGGTGATTATCGAGAATGCCTTTCTGTAGCAAAAATAGATCCCACGTGCCCGGAAAAGATGCCAAATATAATTAAGTACAAATTTAACTATATTAGCAATATAAACTTAATTAACTTCCAAAAATCTAAGTTTACAACAGTATGATGCAAATACCAATGTTAATACAAATAAATGTATGATTCAAATACCAATGTTAATACAAATAAATGTATGATTCAAATACCAGTGTTAATACACATAAATGTATGATTCAAATACCAATGTTAATACAAATAAATGTATGATGCCAATACAAATATCAATATAAATATGTAAATGCTACAAATACTTGCGCAGTGCAAATAAAAAAATGTAAATACAAATACAAGCAAATATCCCATACAAATTCAAATATTAATACAAATGTGTAAATGCTACAAATACTTGCACAATGCAAATATGTATACAAATAATTAATACAAGTAAAAATACAATACAAATAAATAATTAATTCAAATAAATAAACAATGCAAATAAATAATCAATTCAAATAAATAAACAATGCAAATAAATAATTAATTCAAATAAATAAACAATGCAAATAAATAATTAATTCAAATAAAAAAACAATCAGAAATCTTGGCGCCTTTCAATTTCCTGAGAGCAGCTGTTTGTGCGTGATACTCATGTGACGTCAGATGTTGTGACGTTTCAATGTTTTTATAAAATTTAATTATTAACCTTTAATTTCGATAATTTCAAATTGGAAATTTCTGTAAATGCAATTGAAAGTAATCACTAATTATGATTATTATTATTAGTATTATTATTATTAGTATTATTATTATTATTATATTATGATATTATTATTATTATTATTATTATTATTATATTATTATTATTATTATATTATTATTATTATTATTATATTATTTTATTATTATTATTATTATTATTATTTATTATATTATTATTATTATTATTATTATTATTATTATTATTATTATTATTATATTATTATTATTATTATTATTATTATTTATTATTATTATTATTATTATTATTTTAGTAGTAGTAGTAGTATTATTATTATTATTATTATTATTATTATTATTATTATTATTATTATTATTATTATTATTAT
>JAJTWR010000005.1:845000-847500 GCA_021613335.1 Whitmania pigra
AGGTAATCGGGCACCTGATGTCAGAACTTGGTTACGGTTGAATGGATCGTCGCAAATTGTCGCTTGTCGCTAAGGCTTACATTGAAAGTCATATAATACTTTTTGAACTGTTTTTCGTTTGTTACTTTTGTATTTGTTGTGCAAAGGTTATTCCATTGAAGGGAGGACATTTTTCATCTGGACATTCTCCGACTGACACACTTGTCGATTAATCACATCATGTCTGGCTTAACTCACTCACTCACTCACTCACCCACCCACCTCATAAAGTCATAAAGGGGCATCCCTCACTTCCCCTTCAGGACTTTCGAGCATCAAAGCGTGACAATCTGCATTGTCGAATGACATGATAATGTTAAGCGAAGCATGACGGCATCATAAAATCAGCGAACCGTGACATTGTCGGTTATTCAAAAATTCCCTGTAAAGCCACTTGTTAATTATAATAATAATAGCAACATAATACTAACATTGCATTATTATCAGCAATTTGAATGATGCTAAAATCAATTGCTTAATATCATTACCGAAAGAAATAAATATTTTATAACTTACATTACTATAATATTTCCAATATCACATTGTAAAACTATTTCAACTTTAAATTCTATACTCTAAACTACTAGCACCCACCTGTCCATTAACCCAATCACCCACCTGTCCGATCACTACAGGTAAAACTCGTGGACTGCAGTCAGGTGACCAACTTCCCATCGTCGTCACTCCAAGAGTGGACTGATTACCGAGGCTTCTGCTTACGTAACGCTTCCGCTTACCTGCTCGTCTATGACGTCACGGACGATGATAGCTTTCGCTACGTTCGCGCCATTTTCGAGCAGATGCAAAAGTCTAGGAACCTTCACGACGTGCCAGGTAAATTCTGACCTGGATTGCAGTCAGTGGTTGCCTGTTCGTTTATTTATACCTGTAAGTTTTGTACTGATGGCTCTCTTGATAATTATTCATAAGTTTTATGAATTTTTTTTAAATAGCTCAAAGCAAATGTTAATGCTTTAAATAATCTCCTAGTGCTAATCAATTATTAATAAAATAGCGGATAATAAAATTAATTGATCTACACATGCATAGACACTCGAACACGCACACAAACATCAACACACAATGTCCTACTTTTCCAGTACTCGTCGTTGCCAACAAACTCGACTTACTCACGACACTCTCCCAAGCCTCAAGCAGTAGCGCCGTCGGCTGCAGCAGTAGCGACAACCACCACCACCACCACCATCATCATCACCATCACCACCACCATCTTACTCATCGTCGTCGTCATCAAAGTGGCAGTACGAGCAGCCAGAGCTACACGAGCGTCGCCAGCGTCCAGAACGGCTTGACTTCCTGTTGCCATGGCGGCAGCAGCAGCCACGGCAACGCCGACGGCGTCGGATCGACGCTCATCAGCGATAAACATCACGTGAGTGCTTTTCCAGTCTTCCGATTGGTTCGTTTCTCTCTACTCATTGAATGGCTTTTTTTTTTGCTCCATGAACGAGGATGGTTTAACTGATGGTTGATTTGTTGCCTTTGAACTTTAAACTTTGAACTTTGAACTCTCGATCGTCCTTTTCGAATTTACTAATTTTTATTTTTTTTATTTTAGTTATTAATACTTTTATTATATTATTACTTTCTAATAAAAACTTTATGACAGCGAACTTAATGAAGTATGTATGTATTTATATAATAATAATATAATAATAATAATAATAATAATAATAATAATAATAATAATAATAATAATAATAATATAATTAAGTCTGTGACGAAGCATAATTTGAAGAGAAATCTTCTCAATGCCAATGGCTTTGACCTTTCTGATGGATGACGTCATGCTTCCGATCAAATTCCACCCATACATGAGAAGCCTCTTTGATTGATTAGTTCCTATTGGGACGATTGAGGGCCCGTGCCAAAGGTCATCTGCGTCATCACCACCTTCGTCATCATCGTCTTGCACTGATGATCGTCATCATCATCATCATCGTCAGCGTCATCGTCATCGTCATCGTCCATCATCATCATCATCATCATCATCATCATCATATCATCAGCATCATCATCATCATCAGCATGCATCATCATCATCATCATCATCATCATCATCAGCATCAGCATCATCATCATCATCATCATCATCATCATCATCATCATCATCATCATCATCATCATCATCATCATCATCATCATCATCAATCATCATCATCATCATCATCATCATCATCATCATCATCATCAGCATCATCATCATCATCATCATCATCATCATCATCATCATCATCATCATCATCATCATCATCATCATCATCATCATCATCATCATCATCACATCATCATCATCATCATATCATCATCCATCATCATCATCATCATCATCATCATCATCATCATCATCATCATATCATCATCATCATCATCATCATCATCATCATCATCATCATCCATCATCATCATCATCATCATCATCATCATCATCATCATCATC
>JAJTWR010000005.1:852500-972500 GCA_021613335.1 Whitmania pigra
TCCAAGCATTCAGCTATAATAAGTATATGTTTGTTATAGTACATTTAATAATAATAATAATTACATTTTCATTACATTATAACAAATTATAATATTATCATTGGTCGTGGGATGCAACGCTGAGGCATTCTATTACCGCAGGTTTTAAGTACCGCATAAAATTGTTTTATTGAATTTTGTTTGTAAACATAAGACTATAGGTCGACCTATGACGTCATTTGGGATTAATTTTGCAACGGCTGTCGTTACGTCACCCATAACTCCATCGGGTTAGAAACTTTGTTTTATACAAAAACATTCATTCATAATATTATATTAATGAGATTTAATAATATTACGTTTCGTTCCTGCGAAAAAAAAACAACCCAGCTCGCACAGCCAGGGTGGGCCCTCGGATAGGGGCGCTATATAAGTGGTGGATCGATTAAAAAAAGGAGCCTTCACATCCTATTCGGATGCATAAGGCACTAAAAACTCGACTAAAATCAAAAACAAATCATGGTAATAATATAATATAATAATAATAACAACAACAACAATAATAATAATTAAAAATAGTAATAATAAAAATAATAATAAGAAGAAGAAAAAGAAATATTATCTGTAAAAAGCATGAAAATTTTCAATATGAAAATGAAAGTCAAGTCATTGCTTTATCCGAAGCGAATCCAAACAATGCTGGTTGTTGCATCCTATGTGGGGATATTATGGAAGTTATAAATAAAACGTTAATTTAAATTATGTTTATTATAGTTATTATTATTATTTATATCGTGTATTATTGCTAATGTTATTAATATTAATTAATTTATAAAGATTATTAATTTATATACTATATATTATATATACTATATATTTATATATATAATATTACGGAATTATAAAGATGATAAGAAAATTAAAAGCGAATAAATAAATTTTTATTTTTACAAATTTAAAAATATTTATCAATATGTTAAATATTAATTTTATTTTTATCTTTCAATTATTTTAAATAATTGTTAAATAATTACATTAATAACTCATATTTATTTTATATATGGTATGATAAAAAAGAGAAACTATTTGCATTAATATTTTATTAAAATTAAAATTACTAAAAATTACAATTATCATAATTATCACTATCATTATTTTTTAACATTATTATTAATATTATTTCTATTGTTGTTATTATTATTATTATTATTATTATTATTATTATTATTATTATTATTATTATTATTGTTGTTGTTGTTATTATTATTGTTATTATTATTATTATTATTATTATTATTATTCTTATTATTATTATTATTATGATTATTATTATTATTATTATATTATTATTATTATTATTATTATTATTCTTATTATTATTATTATTATTATTATTATTATCTTATTATTATTATTATTATTATTATTATTATTATTATTTTATTATTATTATTATTTTATTAATTACCCAACAAAGACTGGACGCCGATAATGAAGTCTTCATAAATCTTACGGAGTGATGGATGAGACGGATGAATATAATTGGATGACGCAACAATTCGGTGCTAACACCAACCACATCGTTTATCATATATTACAATTTCTTAAATATCTTTTTAAACAATTAATTGGATAATAAATTTAAATACTTTAATACTTATTACTTAATACTAATTTAATAATAATTATTATTATTATTTATAATTAATATTATTTATAATTAATAATAAATATATTATTAATTGTTATTAATATTAATAATTATTATTATTATTTATTTTGATGATGATGATGATGATGATGATGATGACGATGACGAGGATGATGACGAGGATTACGAGCATCTCCAACGGACTCCCTCCATTGTCTACGTTTTTGCATTGGAAAAATGCAATCATTCCAATTTTCCGCCCACCAATCCAATGAGGGGTGGAGCGAATCAACGGAGCGGAACTGCAGAATGATTGGCCATTCGTAAACACGTGACTCCATTAGCATAATTCATGCATAAACATGAGCTATGAAGTGGAAGAGGGCATTAAAATCGGTAGGTGCTTGGATTGATTACAGCATGCCTTCACATCTTACCTATAAAAAATAAGACACACAATTAATTGAATAAACATATAATTTAAAAAACATAACATGCAGTCTAATATGGGGATCGCAAGGTAAGAGCCGGCAAGGGGGCATACACTCCCGCGGGCCTTTAACCCTTAACCCTTTACCACTATGCTATGGTTATTATAATGGCGAGCGAAATAAAACATCTAGGTGGTATCAATAATGACGTGGAGCAGAAAGTCCGAGAATGACTGATGGTCAAGTCATTGGCAGGAATCGAACCCTTGACGCTCGGGTCAAAATTTTAACCGATGGATCATTTGCATACCCCTGACAATAGACTAGCGCATGATGATGATGATGGGAGCCTCGATTAATCATTTTTCTCTTATTTTTTCTCTTATTATTGTTGTTGTTGTTGTTGTTGTTGTTGCTGTTGTTGTTTTCATCATAGGAGGAAAGTGGATCTGAAATGATGGACGTTGTGAATTGGAAAAGCTATCTGAAGATATCTGAACGAAAAGCTCTATCAGAAAAGATATGTTATCTTTAAATATTTTTTTAAACAATTAATTGGATAATAAATAATTTAATATTATTATTATTATTATTATTATTATTATTATTATTATTATTATTATTATTATTATTATTATTATTATTATTATTATTATTATTATTATTATTATTATTATTATTATTATTCTTATTATTATTATTATTATTATTATTATTATTATTATTATTATTATTATATTATTATTATTATTATTATTATTATTATTATTATTATTATTATTATTATTATTATTATTATTATTATTATTATTATTATTATTATTATTATTATTATTATATTATATTATTATTATTATTATTATCATCATTATTATCAATATTACTATTATTCTATATCTGAAATGTTTAATAAAATAAAATGAAAAAATGTTTAATAAACAATGCGGATGCATAAACCGGACTTTCTGATGTTCATTATTTTCAGTTAGCTGTTCATTTTTAATATTCTTTTATTCTTTACGTCTCAATGTTTCTTCAGTTATCAATATACGCATGTCTCATAAACCTATATTTAGATCTGAGAAAGTAATCAATCGAAGGTTTACAAGTCGACGTCCCATAGAGGCCATTACCAACAATCCATTTGTACGAATTCGGATCGATGCATAGGGTTGATTTGGGTCAACCAATGGGAAGAATTTAGAAATGAGGTCATCGCTCAAACATCATCTTATCGATATCGAATGTCAATTTCCTAAGTGCGTGGACTATTTTTCAGGGTCTTTTCAGTTTTTTTTTCATGGGGGGGGGAGACAAACCTTCGAATAACTTGAAAAGATGAACTTTATTATTGCTTATTTTATTATTATTCCATTCGACTTAGTTTTTTATTTAATGGATTCTGAATTCTCTTCGCATAGGACCAGCCTTCAGAATCTATTTGTCAGATTAATTTTTTTTTCATTTGTTTCTATTTTTGTTGTTGTTGTTTTTGTTGAAGTAACTTGTACAATCAAACAAAAAAGCTAATAAAATCCAAAAATAAAAAAAAATAATAAATCAACGATGATCGACCAAAATAAAACGCCGATTTATTTTTTTTTTAATTTTATTTTTCTAGCTTTCGCATTTATTTTATCCGAGCAAAACAATCGATCATTGGATCTCAGATGAGGGCAAAATTGTTTCGGAAGGAAGACAAAAATTTTGTTAATCCGCGTTCACTTTTAAACCTGCTCACGTCCGCGTCGGCTCGTGTTTTCTCTTTTCTCGATCGTATTTGCAGAGAGCAAAAAAAAAATAAAAGAAAGAGCGGGAATGATCTGCACGTTGCTGGTCGAACGAGATAAGTTGAAGATGAATTATTTTTCTTTTCTATTTTTCGTGCAAATTATAAATTCCTTGAAACCTGAGAATAGGTCGGCCGATAGCGCCTGAGGAGATAGGATTTGTTGATTGTCTGTTTCATTGTCTGCCTGAGGGAGTTTATCGGTACCCATTTGCCAAAATGAGCGCTAAATAAAGACATGTTATTTTTAGTGCTATGATTTATTGATTTCAATTATTTGGCATCGATTGCATTAAAGCGGCCATCATTCGTGAAGCCAACTTGTAATCTCGGTGAGGCCGAAATAGCCCACGCACGTCATGTCGCGCATGATGTTTTTCCGGGAAATTTAATTTTGGAAATTTGTTTTTACTACTATTTTTAAAATATAATTTCCATTTCCATAAGTGGACCTCTCATGATTTCGGCCAATTCGAAAAAAAATGAAAAGGACGACAATTCAGAATCTTTATTCTTGTACTAAAATCAAATATGAATCAACCCTGGGGATATGTGGGAAGAGATGAAGGTAAGTAATCACAAAACGATAACAACAACAACGACAACAATGACATCATCATTGATTCATAATAACGATGCTCAAATGTAATATTCAGAATAACAGAATAGCAGCAAGTCAAAAGTTATAACCAGCCAAAAAAAAAATAATAAAAGAACTGAAAAATGGAAAGCCAGCTGTCTGATAAAATCTTATCAGTGTAAACTTAATTCTGCATTCTTATAACATGTTTGTGATGATTCATACAAATTCTTACATCATCCAGGTGATGTACATCATCTCAGTCGCATGGAGATGGAGAATTTTAGAAGCCAAAAATGTTGAACAGCGTGTTTAAAACAAAGCTAATTTATTGTCCGACGATGGTGTTTCGTCGAAAACGAGAGAAACAAAAGAAACATTATTGCAGACAGAATCCGTTACGTTCCGTGGCGAAGAATATCGGATGGACTAATGGCCGTTCGACGCCGTATGTTGCCGGTTGATTTAGCAGTCCGGTGGGAGTGCGATGGAAGAGCGTGGTATCAGCTTGAGCTTGAGGAAGATCTTTTTCGTCATCAAGCTGTGAATAAAAGAAGGAATGTTTCCAATCAAAGCTAACATACATTTGTTCAAAGTTGCTTTGTAGAAGAAAAAAAGTCTTGTAAATATGAGTTTCATAATTAATTAAGTAATAATTAATTAATTAATAATTGATCCGTTAATTGATCGACCCAATAAGCATGTCAGAATTTAAATCAGCCACAAGACCTGCTTCTCATCGTAACCTAGCCGCGAAGCTAACTGAAGCTGTATATGGTATGAGTCATCGCTAAATGGGTACTTTTAGCCACAACTTTTAAGATGGTTAATTAATGAACTTTACGAGAAGATTAGTTGTCCGCTTTGACTAATAGGTCGACCACTGAAGCGTAAAAGTCTTCGTGGTTGAATGGATTGAAGCATCTATAATAGTGATTCATTTCAGCAAGTTGAACTTAACTCGTGAGATAACCTTATCTTGTATCAGGCAGCCACGCACCAGCGGGCACTCCTTGATTCAATGCAACCTTATCAATAATAATATAATAATAATAATAATAATAATAACAACAATAATATTTAAAGGCAAATGATGTTATTGATTAGAATTACTGTTATCAAGCTATATGGTGACTCAGCTGACTAAACTGCCAATAACTGATGCTGATAGGATTGATAAATGGACATTTAAGAACTCAATGCCGAACTTGTTAATTATAACCTGTTTTTATGTGTTATCATTATATTTATACACTATGTTATAAGATTTATTTATTTATATGTTAAAAATAAATTATTCTAATTATACGTAATTATTAATAATATATATTATTCTAATTATACGTAATTATTAATACTATATATTATTCTAATTGCCATTCCTCATTAATACACATTCCGTATAACGTTTCATTGTTGCATATTTAAGATCCAAATTATAAGGTAAGCAGTGCCCATTACGTCTTAGGGCCATTCCGTGACGCGCGTCATCGGAGACAAATTAAAGCTTCAGATTATGATTGGATGAGACTCTATGTCTGCTTGCTTTGTTTACTACGACGGCATGACTTTACATTCTGTAGTGGAATTATGCATTAATATGCTGCTATAGCAACAATAGACATTATTGTTGTTGTTGTTATTATTATTATTATTATTATTATTATTATTATTATTATTATTATTAATATTCTTCTTCTTATTATTATTATTATTATTATTATTATTATTATATTATTATTATTATTATTATTATTATTATTATTATTATTATTATTATTATTATTATTATTATTATTATACCAGCTGTTTCAGTGACATAAACGGCTCGATAGCGACAAATGGAGTGAGCTTTTCGTGGAACGACCCGATCGATCAATTGACTAACTCCGCAATGGCTTCCATTGGCGGCTTACTAATGGAAATGAGACCACCTCCGCGTTTTAGATCGTCATCACAATCTTTCTTCGGTACCATCATCAGCGCCGACGTCATCGTCATCAACGCCCTTGATCTCGTCATCACGTAGTCATCACATAGTCATCAACATCACGGCGATTTTAGAATCCATAAACACGGACTTCCACGCTTCCCCGGTGCATCGGTTTAACGCTCGCTCTGCACCTGACGAGAGTGCGCATTTTAGGGCCGCGGCATTGTCCCGGGCCGGCGTCAAACTTCGCATGCCGCCATTCTATCGTCGTTTTCGACATTTCGGAATGCAATTTCCATTCTTTGCCGTTGATTGACGTGTCGTAATGACTCGCCAGATATGAAGATCGTATTGATTTATTTCTTTTTTCCCCAGCAGCGAACTTTGAAAGATGGCGCTCGGTGCGTGCAGAGTTGATCTTTGGAGGAAGAAAAATCGCAGCAACGATAACGACGACTCAATTTGTTTCGGCTCCTTTTGGAAGCTGAAATGACTCAGACGTCATGAGATCCGGCAGATAGCAGAATAATCGAAGCGTGACGCATTCGTAAACTCGCGATGCAATTCGAAAATAGGCGCTATATAAATCGTCCTGCCCGGGAAGGCACACAACGATATTCAACCTCTTCTTGAATGTCATGGAAATGTTTTCTCGGGAAAACAATCGACGACTAATTGTGACGTGCATCCATTGGCTGGATGCGGAAATTATCGAATTATTTATTCTTTATTATTATAATATTATAATGTAATGGTAATAGTAATTCGGATGTTATGTAATAAAAGGGCATTGCGTGATTGTGGAATAACTTATAAACAACATAAACCTTGCTAAATCATGCAAATACTTTGTGTGCGGTACGTGCCGGCATTTAATCTTAAGTTCAGATAAATCAGCATATTAATCAGGTTTTAATTGATCTAAGTGATGTGTAATACATAAACAGTATTAACCATAACAAGTATTAATTACAATAATAAAAATTGTAAACACAAACACGAAGCAAAAATTAAAACAAGTCGCTCACCTGGACTTGGTATTGTCGAAGAGAAAGGCATAGACTCCAGCACTTTTCGGCGTCAGGGACCCACTGACGTTCCTCAAATGACTGTGAACTTTCTTCAACGGGAGCAAAACCTCTGATTTCCTCTGCCCGCCAAGGGGGTTGACAGCCTCGGTGGTATGCGACCCTGAAAAAGAGGAGATCATGGACGAAGTAAGGGAAGCCATCATGCTTCCGCCCGTCGTACCGGACGAACCCTCTGCCGTCGATGGCCTCTCGTAAGGACCGTGGTAAGAGATGCCGAACGTGATGCCCTGTCAATTAGGATTTGTTTAATTTGTTTGAGTTAAATTCAACTTTCGATTAAAAAACTCAAAGGATTGAAATAACAATTAATTAATTAATTCAGTACTAATACCGAAGAGATAAATAACTGAGTAATCGAATAAATATTGAACCACTGGGATCGTAATGACTAAAAACTAAATTTGTTAGTGAATTATCGCTTCACAATAATTAATTATTTCGTCTGACAATAACCATCCATAGTGACAATGACACCCCGGATTAATTCCCCTTACACGCATCCAGTACCCCCAGTGCGATGGCGCCAATGCAGACCGGATGAAGCGGGACGCTTATCGTTTTCCGCATTCCTAATCCGTCGTCCTTAGCGCTCTTTCCTGTCCTCTTATTGGGAAAGATTGCCTTAAGCCTTCAGAAATGTCCTCTGAATTCGACAAATCCTTTTCAATGTTTTTTTTTGTCTAGTCCCTGATCTCCGTGGACGTGGACGACGGGACGAATTTTATGAATGGATCGCTTTTCTGACGTCCTAAGTCAGCAGGGATTTAGAAAACTCGGGTTCGTTCCAGAGTTTCAAAAACAAGAATGAAAAACTTTGTAAATGTCCTCTGGGGTGTCAAAGCAAGTAAAATAAAATGGAATTCTATTTAGGACGCAATTTGCGCTAATGATCACCGTCGCTCATTTCCATGCTACGTGCGTCTTCGCCGGGCGATTAAGCGCCGCATAAATGGCGTAAACAGCGTTTTCATGCCTCTCTAACTTAGTTATACGTCGACCATAATCTTACGAACCAAGCAGGCATATCCATGCTAGACGGAGCGTGACCATTCCACACTCATCTATTCTACTGCCGATAAAAGAAGCGATAATAAGATAATAACAACAACAGAAAAATCCGGCATTTTTTTAGTCGTACCGACCTTGGGTTCTGAGTGGAAGGACCAGTGTATCGAGGTGGCCTTGTTGGAATCCAGTTTTAGGTTTATGGGGACGATGAGCATCTTTTCGGACGGAATCTCCTCCATCAATTCAAATGAGTCGTCATCGTCTGAAGTCGGATCGATGACTTGTAGAATTATGGTTCTGAACGTCGGGGAATAAAAAGAAAATTGGTTACTTTTTTTTTATGTTGTTGCAAAAATGGTGTATTCGTAAGCCGTTTAAATTACAATAAAATATCTTTGTAGAGTTCAAAAGACGCCTGGAATATAAGCAGACGTCTCGGCGCTTTTGCAAATGGATCGAGAATAAATGAAGCCATTGAAAATACTTCGTTCGGCACATTAGAAGCATTAAATGTGAAAAATAAATAAATTCATTAACCTCAAATTTAAAAAAGTGGCATTAATAATATAATAAAAATTAATAGGTTTAAGAGAATAAGAAGCAATCGAAAATCTCACTCATCGTTGGAGGGAAGACTCATGCGGGACTCCGTAATTTCTTCTGGCGAAATGATTTCGAATCGATCGTCGTAAAAAACTGGGGCGCTGTAAAACGTTCATCGTTTCGATCGTTAAATGTGCAAGATATTTAAAAAAACATTAGGATAATTTATTTATTTAGCTTCTTTTGCGCTATTAAACAAAACGAAAGTATAATTTACTCCGATTCTATCTGGGCCACTCCCTTGCTGAAAATTCCCGAAACTTGACCCGTCGTCTTGACGATGGACGACACGGCAGTCGATGTCGCCCAAACGGCAACGTTTTTGACGCCGCCCGTCAGCCTAGCCAGCGTGGATAAGCTTCCTGATGAACTGTTGCTGACGATGTGAGGAGCACAGGCTGGAAATGTGGATGAATGTGGTTGAGTTGTAATAAAGTGAGCGAGAATTATAATTTCAGATTGAATTAATTGATAAATGATGTGCAAACCAAAAAGAAAAACAAAATCCCTCTGTTGGGATGAAAATTTAACTGAATGTTAAAAATGCAAAGCAGCTTTATTATATTCCTATATTATAGTCAACTGAAATGCAACCAGAAAATTGCTAATAAGAATATAAAAGACAGATTCGGTTAGCGTACGGAGAACGTCGACATTTCAAAAAGTAAAACCTTCGGGCGGAAGAAGCGAGTCTTCTCCGTGGTCTGCGAAACTGTCGTTGCTGGTGCGACTCACGTCCAGGATGCCGTTGCAGTTGTCTCTCTCGTTCGAATTGTCGTCTGCCGTAGTCGAAGAGTTCGAGGTCTGCTCCTGGACTGCCAGTTCAGTGCAGATGTTGCATGCTCTCGATTTGCTGCTAGAATTTATGGTTGATTGTGTGTGAAAATGAATTTGGTTAGGCAATTTCTTTTGAGTTGTTTCTAGTTTGTATTTAGCTTTTCATCTGCAATGCATTTTTTAAATATGTTGCAGGGTTTTAATTAATTAATCTAAATTAATTTCGATGTAACGTACACAAACGTATCAAGTTTGTCTAAATTATTTTACATCTAACGAAATGTTCAAATTATATTTTAATTACACATTAACGTAAAGCAATTTAATGTTACATTTAGCAGTTTCTGGACTCTACTGGTCAGAAATTGATGTAATTTAGGATGCAATTTATTGTTGTTGTTGTTTTTATTTTTCGACTCACCTGCTGTGAGGAGCCTCAATCCAGTTGTTGCTGCAGTTGGCGCAAAACACGTTGCCACAACGACGACAATGATGCTGTTTTGGTGTTGTTAGAAAAATTAGTTGGTCCGTGTAAATAATTAAACAAATAAATGAATGCTTATAAATAATAAAAAAAAAAAACAACACATATTTAGACATTTATTTATGCATAATTTTACATCGTCACTTTAATTAATAATTAGCTATGCAAAACCACTTTTGGTGCCGACTTCTCGACAAAAAAGCATTAGATTGTTTGAAAAATTGAAGAAAAAAGATAAAAACTAAATAATTAAAAATCAAAAAGTCCACTTAATTCAGAATCTAGAATCATAGCAAGGAGCTGTACTGAGACCAATGATAATAACAATATTAATATGCATCTTTAATATTCACATCTTTAAGTAATAATAATAGTAATAATAATAATAATAATAATAATAATATTACTATAATAATAATAATAATAATAATAATAATATTATTACTATAATAATATAATAATAATAATACATGACTTAAAATGGAGCCATTAGGTGTAGAAGATATAAAGACAAAAGGTCTTGTGTGATCAGCTGACCTTTCTGATGGAAAGGGTGAAGGTCGCATTGCACAGGTGGCAGTTGGTGACGGAAGATGACTCCACCCACTTGTAGGAGGCGGTCACGCCCTCCCTGTCCATCAGTTCCTGACACTTCTCCCAGAGCTTCTTCTTGTCACTGTGGGAGATTATAATGTGTTAATTAGTGTTTCATAATTTAAGAGTTAATAATAATATAATAACAATACAACAATAATAATAATAATAATAATAATAATAACAATAATAATATAATTAAAGAGTGACAGCAATTAAAATCAAATCACGGCATTAAAGTTGCCGTAAGACTGACCACGGAATGAATCGACGTTCGAAAGCACCGAACCTCAACAATTGGACGAAGTGACTCTTAAGGTCGTGGATTCGAGTCTCGTGTTCGACCTTCTGCTTCGTCCAAGCTTCTTCCTTCTCTCGGAACATGAGCCGCTCGTTCTTGCTGTCCCTCCACAGCTGTAATGTCGAGGTATCGGTTGGGGAGTTTTGAATGTAATGTTATGATGACGATGAATGTTATTGATAATAATAATAATAATAATAATAATAATAATAAAATAATGCAAAATTATTATGTTAAAATTAAAATTGTATATGTGATAATGGTAATGGTAATGATAATAATGAAATAATATAATTTTGTGATAATGAATACATGTAAAAGTTAAAAGCGATTTTTAATCATTGTTATTAATATGTGGAAAAGTAAATGTAATGTGATAAATATAAAAGTTAATAATAATGGCCATAGCATTACTTGGTCATTATCAATTAGTTATTTTATAAATTATTGTAGCAATCAATACAAGATCGATTTATTATGATAATACCGATAAGTTAAATAAACAATGCTAATAGGAAAAGAGAATTAATATTTGTCATTATATTTCAATTGTTCATAAAATTGAGGATAATTTCGAGCAATAGTTCAGCAAAAAGGACTTGATTTGTGATGCCAATAATGCGACAAGATATAAATCATTGAAAAACAATAAGCCACAGATAGTCGTGATCACATGATGACGATAGAAAAGATAAGGATGATGATGATGATGAAGTGCTAATGGAAACCATTGCTTACTATCGTATAACTAATTAGTATCAGCACAAAGAAGTTTGTTAGAAGAAGTTAATAAATTAACTTAATGAATTACTGAGTTAACTTGAAAGTTACGAGGCTCCTGACCTGAGAAACCTGGTTGCGAAGTGACATGTTCTCCTCCTCCATGCTTTCCAGTTTGTTGTTCACTTCTTCCAACTGTTTTATTGATTATTATTATTATTATTATTATTATTATTATTAATCATTATAATAATATTACATTAATAATAAAAAGTACTAATTGATAATAATGAGATCAGTATTGTATGTATAAGGCTGAAATAATAACACTGCTTCTATTAACATAAACATATAAGTTTATTTGTAAATTAATTAAGTTAAATTAACATGAAAACAAAAGTTGATCAATTCGACTCAAAAGCAAATTCTAGCTCCTCCCACTTTAGAATGATTGAAGACTGAAACTCCACCCACTGACCTTATCCTTGAACTGCAGCTGCGCCACCAGCTGGTCTTCCTTGGCAGTCATCAACTTTTCGTCGAGTTTTCCAATTTCCGACTCAAACTCGTGCTTCTTTTCCAGGGTCAACTCGCTGCAAATCTTCGATTCCAGGTGCTGGTGGTGAATATTAACGGGGTGTTTATGAAGTCGGCAAACAAAAACTGTAGCATCACTGTCCGTCGATCAGGCAACAATGTAACAGCATTCAATAACACTGCAGTAACATTTGAAAACAGCCAACAACAACAGTTCATTAAACGACAATAATGCGTTGCAATGTAGCAATGTTGGATTCAGCAACAACGAAGTCTTCAACAACAACCTGAATGGTCTCTTTGAGAGAAGCGACTTCATCGAGGTGTTCCTCCTGAATCTTTTCGATCGACTTCTCGAAATCCCTCCTCGTCTCCTCCATCAGGATCTCCCTCCTTTTGTATGAACCGATCATCACTTCCATGTCGTCCCGAAGCTCCTTCACCATGCTGTCCTTTTCGGCGATCGCCCCCTCTATCTTCAGAGCGAGAGCGTTTCGTTCTCGTTCCGTGGAGCTCAGAGCTTCCTCGACTTCGGCGATGGTTTCGTTCATTTCCTTCTCCCTTTTTCGGAGATCTTCCTCCAGTTTTCCAACTTGCTGCTTCCACACGGATGACCTAGAGTCTTCCTCGGAGATCCTTTTTTCCAACTCGTCCTTCAAATCTGATTTCTCCTTCTCGAGCGATTTCACGAACTCTTCCAGTTCGCGAACGAGCAGGTTCAGTTTCTCGTTTTCCGATTCTTTCCTTGCGAGATCACCGTACATTGCCCCCATCTTTTCTTCGAGGCCGGTACTTCCCGACTTACTCTCTTCGGCGGCGGCACCACGATGGCATGCTTCGATCTTCGCCTCGAGTCGCACGAACACTCTGTCCAGAGAGGACTCGCTGACCCTCCCCGACTCCGGATCTCTCACGGCCATCGGAGAACATTCAGGAAGGCAGACGGTTTGCAGCCTGTCGAGAAAATCCACGAACAGTCCTACGTCTCGCTCCAGTTTTACAACGTTCTGTCTCGCATCGTCGAGCTGGATTTCCGTCTCGATTCTCAGGTGGTCGATGCTTCTCTCCATTCGCCCGACCTCCTCCAGCGAGGTTCTGATGACTTCGTCTGCGATGTTCTTCTCGGTTTCCAGTTTCACAATCTTCTCGTGAAGCAGCTCGATCTCGCCGACATTCTCCCAGTTTTCTTTCGCCAGTCGCTCCGTCGCGTTCTTTCCCGACGTGGTTTCCTCGTCGACCTGCAGTCGAAGGTCGTCCAAAAGTCGTTGCAATTCTTCGTTCGACTTCTCGGAGGATTCGAGATCCGCTCCGAGTTTCCGGTTCCGTTCGAGGAGATCGTCGAGCTGCGACTGCTGCAACGAGTTCTGAGCTTCCGACTTCTTCAGGCTGTTGCAGAGTTCTTTGATTCTGGAGGTGGAAAAAATATGATTAAAGGTCAAATTAATTGAACTTTAACAAGATAAAAATGCAATTAAATTAATTATTATTATTGTTGTTGTTTATGTTTCTCATTTGCTTATGTTATTTTAAGTGTTATAAATCATCAAATGGCTGTACAATCACATCAGACCATTTTATAATTTACGTTTAAATGACCAAATTCTGTTGCATAACTAAGATAATTAAATTAACTTAAATTAAGCCATCCAAATGGTTATCCAATCACATCAAACAAATCAATTGGTTATCCAATCAAATTAAACCAACAAAATGGTTATCCAATCAAGCCAAACCAATCAAATTCAATGAATTTCATCAACCTACTTTATCTCGGCCTCCAAATTTATTTCATTTATTTCCACTTTAGTGTCCAAGATGGGGCCTCCAAAGAGAGGTGTGCTGTACCTGACTAAGGAAGCCTTTCCTGCGTCAAACATTCCTTCATCAAAGGTTCCTTCATGTCTCGCTTCACCGATTTCCTCGCTTAAGTTCTCGTTTCCGTGGTCGCACGAGAGCTGCATGGAGATGCTGTCATCCTGGAAGAGAAACATTTTTTTTTAATTGTTACTTATTTGATTGCAGGTTAGTATTGATCATTTTTTAATGAAATGTATTGATGATGATGATTAGAATGGAATTAGTAACTAAGTCAAATTATTAATGTTGTTGTTATTATTAAAAATAATAAAATTCTTAAAATGTCTAAAAATTCTTTTATTTAACAAATAATTTTTAGTTATGATGTCAATGATTGTTATTATTAATATTATTACAGCAATATGATAGGAGAATTATTTTAACATTGATTTCCCATTAGAATTAAAATAATAATAATAATAAATGTCACTTCGATTTGCTCCTTCAAAATAATTTCGTGCACAGTCGATAAAAAACATTCACAGTCAAAAATTTATAAAAGGCTAGATCCTGCTGTACTGAAGCTTAATAAATCTAATAATCTATTTAATATAAAATCTAATTGTACAATGAAGCATCATCATCATCATCTTTGTCATCATCATCATCCTTGCCATCATCATCATTACCAACCTGGAATGAACTAGCACAACTGACAATGCTGCTTCTACCAGTGGAGATCCGCCTCCATGAATTGACAGGCGAGTTAATTCTTCTGGACCTGGTTATGAATATTAATAGAAGTAATGACTATTCAACGGTGGTTATTAATAGACGTAATGAATATTAGACGATTATTATCATTATTACAAGTAATGAATATAGATGACGATTATTATTAGAAGTATTATTTCATAAAATGCTCTGTATTGTATAAATTGCTTAAATTGATATCATATTTATATTATAAAACAATACCTAATGATGTGTTTATTAAGCAAAACGCAATGTAATCCCCATGGATATTATTAGCATTAAATATGAAAAATAGCCGCAAAAAAATTATCAAGATATCCTTTGCAAGTGACTCTCAACTGACCTAGAAAATGTCGGCCATTGTATATCAAGGTCATGCACCAAAGGTTCAAGATCGAAGGTCAAATCGTTGAGGTCGTACAGGTCACTGACAAGATCATGACTGAGTTGTTTGTTGTAGAAAATGGAAGAAGACTTGTTGTAATACTTGCTGGAGGAAAAATTAATATCATCACCTTCATAATTAATGTCATTGTCATCATCATCATCATCATCACCATCGCCAGCATCATCATCACTCACTTTATGGCCTTGACATTATCAACACAGTGTTGCAGGGTATCGGCCAGCAGATGGTGGACAAGACTGTACCTTATGAGGGCTCTTCCCTGACCCAGTTTTGTGTGGTACTGAATAAATTAACATAAGCAGTTTGAAAGCAGACACAATTGTTAGAATTGGTGATAACATGAATAATTAACATATTAGTGGACTGTGTCGTGATTACTGCTTTTACAATCAATTAACCAATTGTCAATAATGAATAATAACTAATTACTAACTAATAACTAACTAATTAAAATATATATACTTTATATATTATATATATTAATTATTTTATAACAAATCAACCATTTGCTAATTAATTAACTAACCAACTAATCAATAATCAACTAACGATTCCCGACTCACCTCTTTGTGCTGCTTGACGAACTTGATCCCGTCACCGAGATTCTTGTTGGTCCTCGAACTTTCCACAAGGAACGTAAAGTAGTCCCCCGTCTCCTTGCCGAACCTTTCTGGAATTTCAAAGTGAATGTTCCAGTTTCATTGCTTGCATTTCATGATGATGAAGATGATGGGTATAAAAATAATAATAATAATAAAGGTGATGATGATTATTATTATAATAATAATAATGTCAATGATGCTAATCCTGTGCCATTCACTGGCTACCTATGCCAGTCATGTGCTCATAACTCCACTAGGCTGAAGCTCAGATGCATGTCAGTGTTGTCGTCATCACCGTCGCTGTAGCTGTCTTCATCATCATCATCATCATCCTCACCACCACTACTTTCATCATCATCATCACCACTTCTATCACTATCATCATCATCATCACCAACCTTTGAGTCCCAGTTGAAGGAGTAGTTCCAGTTTCGAGCAGAACCTGTTGAGCACGTTGCTTCCGTCGGAGATCGGACTTCCTTCGTTCCTTCTCAACTCCTCCTTCAGTTCAACGATGCATTCTGCAATTGAATTAATGCATTACTAGATGAAATTAATGCTCCTCTTTGTGGAATGATATAGAAAATTAATAAGAAATAAGGAATATCAAAACATATTTAGCTAATTTATCCCATTTTTTAATGCTCAAATTATCACAATACAATGCATGGTCACTAGAAAGATCACCAAGCAATATTGTCCTGTTCGTGCATCAAGGTTGAGATTAAATTCGCTAATTTATAAAAATTATCTGGATTTAAAAAATCTAATTTGTTCTCACAATTATTAATCATTTTCACAAGGTTAGTCAAACATCAAACTTAAATGGTTTTTTATACTAGCGTTTAAAAGTTAAAGTTATTTTTGCATTCATCCAATATTTATTAATAAAAAAATATTGATTCGTAATACTTGATTATTTGGTTTTCGTTTGCAGTGAAAATAATTAATTTTAACAACTTGCTCTTGAAAATCAGAAAAGTATGCAACTAGGTTGTCATCGTATAACAAGGTCATCAGGTTTACCTTGAATGTCTTTCACTGTTTTAAGCTGCAACGCGACATCCACATCTTTCTTCGTATCGTCCATTCCTTTCTTTTACAACTTTCTTTCGTTGTTTAACGAAATAGTGGGTCCGGACAAAATTTTTAAATCCAAAAGTCAATTAATTTTGTAAATTATTTGTCCTTAACTAATTCAACAATTCACTTCTAACGAAGGGTAACGAAGATAACGTTTTTATCACAGCGGTGACAAAGAAACTGCGATCTTATGTTATGTAAACAAAACCAGCTGACAAAGGTTTCTGTCGACGGCGATGAAAATTAATAAAAGTTTGTAAATTTAAAATTATTTTGAGGCTTTGTTAAAATTATATGATCATATAATACAAATTGTGTCATAAAATTCAGGTCATTTACTTTCACTTTCGATATTTCGTTCAGGAGTTTGTAATTTATTGTGCAACTTGTTTTTCTAACCTTCAAATAAAATTGAGTTTTGATACAATTTCAAAATCTTCCTCTTCATTATAAGGTAGCTGCTGAACGTGTGCCATCATCATCGTAATGATCACCAACACCATCATCGTCATTATCGCAATCACCATCAACATCTGCGCCATCATCACCATCCTCGTAGTCATCAGTAATTTGAAGGAGGAAAACGACTTTAGACTAGACACAAAAATATCATCTTATGAACTTTGGCTAGAAGCAAAAACAAAGTTGTCTCTTTAAGCTATGTAAGGATTCCCCTCTTTTGAAAAAGCTGAAATGACGTGATAAACACACGACATCCACACGAAATCTAGATCTTTGTACCTCCTACCCCCGTCATCAAGTATCCGCTTTGAGCCCAAATCCCCATCACGGAGGAAGGCACACCCGATATCGCCTCCATTATGCCGTTCGTCCGTACCCAGGATAGCGACTCAGTCTCTCGGCGCTTCATGGACTCCGAGGCCCAGATCTCGTTCTAATAGCCAGTTCAATGGAGGGGAATATGTTACACTTGAAAAGACTCACCGCCTCCTATATCACATTCTACATGGAACATCGCAGAGTACAAGAAACCAGAGACTTACACAAACAGGACGCTGCATGACAGAAATTAAGGTCTGGTGAACTTTTAGATACGGTTCGTTCTCCCTGAGTAGACATGCCTTCTTTGACTGGCATGTTCAAGCTGTTCTTCGAAGAACAAGTCAACAAAAGAATCTCCAAACCCATTCCATAATAAGTCAAAGAAGCAGTTTAGTCAGCCATACCGTCCTGTCGTTTTGTTCGTCGTAATATTTTAGTGACAACTGGCACGACGTTGCGATCAGACAATACCTACCAAGTTGCCATGGTAAAATGTTTCTAAGATAATGTGGCTCTCATCTCGCCGTGCCTTTACATCCCTTCGGGATTACATCGAGCACGTAAAATATTGGATAAATAAATGTAAATGTAAATCTAGGTTCCTGCACCAATTCTCAAAACACTCCTCTTCCCACAGCATCTAAGGTCGGGAGCGCCCCTAACCCCGACGTTTATGGCGTTCGATAAATAAACATATCATTATGATTATTATGTTATTATTAATTATAAATGAGATAAAACAATTCAGAGTAATTTTCTAGTCTTGGAGCTGTTTGGAAGTGCTGGCAAATTCAGCATCTTGTTTCTTTTATCTTCCATGAATTGACTGAAAGCATTTAACAATAATTTAATATTTAATAATAATCTTCCACGAATTGACTGAAAGCATTTAACAATAATTTAATATTTAATAATAATAATATTAATAATAATGATAATAATAATAATAATTACTTTAAAAAATTTATAGGTCGAATAAAAAACATATCAAATATTAATTAGGATTTCAATGGAAAGTAATCACCAAGTTAGGATTTAATTGCTAATTAGTGTTTAACATATTTGGAAAAACTTAATTATTCATAAAGAATCATCTGTAATGTATGAACATATTCACATGATAACTTACTCTGAAAAAACTCCTGCTGTTGAAATTTTCTTTGCCCAATGGATTTGCTCCACCGTGAGATGTCGTGTTCCGGTTGGCAGACCACTTTACTTCACCCATGTCCACCTTCTGTTCATCATCATTATCATCATCATCAGGCATGTTACCAGGATGATATGTTAAGGGTAATTAGTGCATATTAAACTACTGGCATAGTAGACGATGAATATTAAAACATGCTCGTTTTGTACAAGTAATGAAGACCAATTTAGTTCTTTGATCAGCTTTTTGTAAGCAAACATCCAGCGCCTTATTCTGTTGGTCATATTCTTATATGATTTTTATGATGCAGGCAGACGATATTGCCAAGTTTATGAATGATTGGATGAATATTGTTTAAGAAACTAAATTACATTCTGTTACAGTAAGCTCACCTTTCAGAAGAGACCGTTTTCAAGTATCTGCTTTCAGTATTTTAAATATGTCCACATCTTTCAAGTTACGTAGTTTTTGCTGTACAAAAATATGGCGCATTGGTATTAAATATGCAGAAAAAAAAATTAAGACCAAAGAAAATTTCTTTTTGATGACAAGATCTTTCCCAACCCTTCTGTTCTTCATAAAAAAAAAACAGAAACTATGACTAATGTCAGCATTGTAGAACTGGCTACTGCTTTTTGTCCCTCTGTGGACATTGAAGAACTCAAAGAATGGGAAGATTTGCAATTAATGCCAGAGAACACTGTGGCAATTGAAAACAAAGATGGAAAACCTATCACCACTGATAAACTGGGCAAGGTTCTGAACCTAAGGACTGCCCTTGACACACCCCCCCCTGTTCACATTGTAATGCATTGCAATACATTGTAGTGCAGTAAAAGCTGCTTGAAGTGTGACAGTTGTAACAGCTTTATTTGCAGGGAACATTTAGAAAACAGTCAAAGTTAATGACGACTGAGCTGCGGAAGCAGTGGGATAAACTGAATAAATGTGAAAACAATAATAAAAGAAGAAATGTTAAACATATTTTATGTAATATAATTTTATAATATTTATAAAATGGCATCCGCTATCTTTGGATGCCAAGTCCAAAGTGGTTTTTGATTAATAAACTGATTCATCTCTTGAATCATCACTCGGAACACGACATGGCGCAGTCGACATTTTCTTTGAACGTTGGGTTGCCACCGACTTTAGATGTCAATTCTTCTAATCTTGCAGAGGCCTGGAGGCGTTGGAAAAGCAGTTACGAAACCTATTTTCAGCTTTGTGACGGGAACCAGCTTACCGAGACTCGTCAAGTAGCCCTTCTTCTCCACGCTCTGGGTGAAACTGTCAATGCCATGTATTATGACATGGATTGGCATAACGCAGAGGACAAAGTAAACACACTTCACACGGCGGGCTAGACAGGGGCGGCATGGCGATCACAAGAAAACTCTACATGGACACTCTGGTTGATCGATACAAGACTCTCAGAGCGGAGGCAATAGTAGCACCAGATGCCCTCCTCACGACACCCGACCCTCTCGTTGCCCAGATGGGTCCTGCCCTTAAGAGCGGCTCTCTCATCGTCTACAGGCCCTGCTTGAGGTTCGGCAGCCCTGCTTCACGACAGTGTTATGTGCCTCCAATGCCATAGTACCTCGAGGCTTCCTTCGTGCAGAAGACTTGACTGCCCACCTGGCTGTGATCCCCAAACCCCCCGCCGACACCAACCTGGCCACCTTGGTCGCAGCTGGTCTCGTCTTGGACTTGCCTCAGATAGCCGACTTGATCTTGGCCTGGTCTGGAGGACTGAAAGCAGACTGCCATGCCGCTCTCAGGAACGGGATGGTCGCATTTGTGGCCGCCTTAACAAAGCAAGAGACAGCCTCGGCCGAGTGGGCAAGGTCTCGAGCGAGACAAATTAGCAAGGAAATCGGGGTTAAAGTTCAACAAGTTTTTGAGGTCAGTCAAAGGTTTTCTGAAAGTTGTCTTTACAGAAAATTTTCTGGAATATTTGAGGGGCTTGGAAGAGTTCCCTTTGAATATAACATCAAACTAGACAATTCAGTTCCTCCTGTAGTGCACCCACCTCGACGTGTTGCTATTGCTCTACAAGATCGACTAAAGAAACAGCTTGATTTGATGGTAACATCTGGCATTATAGCAAGAGTGACGGAACCCACAAAATGGGTTAATTCTCTGTTGATTGTGGAAAAGAAAAATGGTTCCTTAAGACTCTGCCTCGATCCTCGGGATTTGAACCGAGCAATTTTAAGGGAACACTTCCACATTCCTACACTTGATGACATCATCCATAATTTTCATGGAAAGAGCATTTTTACAGTCATAGACATGAGCCAAGGCTTCTATCAAGTTCCACTGGATGAGGCAAGTTCATTTTTATGTACCTTTAACACACCATTTGGGAGGTACCGAATGCTGAGAATGCCTTTTGGAATATCCAGTGCTCCAGAAGTGTTTCAAAGGATCAATACAGCAATTTTTGGTGACATTAAGGGTGTTCACATCATATTTGACGATATGATTGTGGCCTCTAAGAATGAAGAGGAACATGATAGGATACTAGGGGAGGTAAAATTTCACATCAGAAAGATTAATTTCTTTTTTCATTATTTAGTAGTTTGTGTTATTTTTATAATTTATAAATTAAAACTTTCAGAGAATGAAGATGTGTATAAGTAAAATGTTTACCATTAAGCGTATCACAACTACCAGTCTGAAAAGGAACAGAACAAACTAAGAAAGGGGAAGTTTCTCTTTTAATTGCTTCTGAAATGAAGCCTGAAATCTCAATACCTGATGACCAAAATGTTGTGAAAAAAACTAAATGAAAAAATCCTGAAATATAAAGATTTACAAATAGAGGTTAGCAGAATGTGTGTTGTGACGCCATCTTGGCATATAAAAGGAACAGGCCTCGGGAGCGGGAGAATTTATACGAGTTTTACGAGAGTTGAACAATAGGGATTGAGAGTTGGCGATGTTACATGCGAATACATACTTGGCAGCCATTAGCGATATTTTGGTTCAACTTGTTATTCTTACAAAGACCCAACAATGTGGAACATTGAAGTGAAAACAGTGCCAGTTATTGTTGGGGCACTTGGAAAAGTAGGAGAAAATTGCACAAAAGAGTTGAATTTGATTCCATGAAAGCCTAGCCAGACGTGCAAAAGCTTGCACTAAATAGATAAATTTAAAATTAAACAAACGAGCTCAGTGCTTTTCCGAATTATAACAAATTTTTATTGTTTTGATCATCTTAACTATAAGATTTTCTCTTGAACAACGTTGTTAAAATAGTTCTCTAAATATTGGAAGCATATAAAAATGCCATCAAAAAAGTTGAAATCGGAGGAGGGAACCGAAGCCAGTCAATTCAATGTTTTGCAAATAGTTGAGGAAGTATTTCAGAGAATGCTCCCTCTGATGAGGGATTTTATGAAAAACAAGAACTATGACTAATGCATATGAACTATGAATAATGAACTATGCATAAAATCTGAATTAAAAAGCTAAAGGAGGAGAATGAAGAACTCAAGCAGAGAATTGAAGTGCTGGAGATGAAGGAACATTCTCAAATGCTGGTGTTCAATGGGATACCAGAGTCTTCTTTTGCTGAATCAGCATCAGCAACTGTTGACAAAACGAAGAAATATCGTGGCTGCAGCGGTGAGATTGATGGTTGAGTAAATGGTTGAGTTGCACGACATTTTTCCTTTCGTTCAATCTTTCTGATAACATGTTTACAGGCGTCCTGAAAACAAGCCTCATCAGTCTGCCGATGTTCAGTTTTCTCCGTCACCAGAAGAGTAAGTTTTTACGATGTTGATGATGGTAGTGGCGGTGGTAGTTTAAGACCTTTGACGAAAAATTTCTTCAGATTTTCTTTGTCATGTTTTGTAGGGGGTTTCAGGCTCATCTCTAACACATTTTGCCACATTGGTTTCATTATAATATTTGCATATCTATATTGATATTTATGTAATTTTTACAAATTAAAGAGAATCACGCTGGAGGCTCGCCAAGCAGCCTTAAAGTGTTCAGAAGAGGCTAAAAAAGCCTCTGAAGACACAAGGGAAGCTTTAAAGCAAGGAAAGAAAATGGAGATTGTGCTCCGGGAACTAGTCCAAGAAGCAGCAGATGTTGGAATATCAAGCTGTCTGTTGTGCGATGAATTATTAAAATGTGAGCTGTTAACCTGGAAAACATTAATGTCAACGAAAGAAACGACAATAAAAAAATGTTTTGTTGAAGCAGAAATGACTGAGAACTATATGCTGAAGGCCGTTAAGGCAGCAAGTCAAGCTTTAATTGTAACTTTAAGATCCAATGGGGAAATAAAGAAATTTTTGAGAGATATTTATAAATCCTTCAATAATGAAGAAATGAACCAGCTAGCGACATCAGAATCTGGACTCGAAGCTGAAATTGCCGCAATAGGACAGAGGCGCCAGACTTTTGAAAAAGAAACAAGAACCGAGACCAATAAATGTCAAACCAATGCTCTCTGCGCCTGCTTATTTGGTTAGAGGATCAAACCATCAAACAATCGACAAAAAATTGTCCACATTCAAGCAAGAAGTGTCTGAAAATGAATCATTAATTATACTCAAGATAGCAATGTCTTCAAATACTGCTGAGTCAATCTTGATGATCACGTGGAACGAAACAGAGGAAGAAAGAGATTATCAAATCCGTGCCTTTACATCCCTTCGGGATTACATCGAGCACGTAAAATATTCGATAAATAAATGTAAAATGTAAAAATGTAATGTAAATTGAAAGACTGCAGTCTTTAGAAAAATAAAAAAAGGCTCAAGAAAAAAAAATAAGCTCATTGACTCACTAAGAATGACCTGGACCTTTAGAAAAAGAAAGAGAAGCCCAAGAAGTGAAATCGTCGAATGCCACTAAATCAAGGAAGTCTCGATTAGAGAGTTCGAAATCTGTCAAAGGTACAGTAGCGGCGTAAGAGAAAAGATTAAAATCTACCACAAATGAAAGAGAATATTGCAAAACAAAGCTCAATTATGTCATAACAGAAAATGACAAACTTATGGAAAAGTTGGAGGAGGCAAGGAAAAATCAACCTGCCGATAGCGAATTAACAAACTTCCTTAGGAATTGGTCTTCAGATAAAGAAACAATAAAAACTCAAACGGATGAATTTGAGGCTTATGAAAATAAAGTGGTAGACAAAAACATGCAGAATTACAACTTAATTACTTAATCGTTTAAACGAAATGTTTGAAAAGATGGAGGCACTGGACAAAGAAATACAAGATCAATTCAAGAATCTATAAGAGACAATCTATCGCAGGGGTGGGTAAACGCTGGCACGCGTGCCGAACATGGCACACCGCTATTTATTTCTGGCACGAGAAACAATCGACAAAAAAGTGTCCACATTCAAGCATTTAATTAATTTAAAATGACTTTCCGATAATTATAACAGAGTTTCTCAGCATTTAAGGAGAAAACACAACCTGACGTCGAAGCAAGAAAAACCTAAAGAGTTTCCACGAACAATAAAAGAAATCACTTGCATTAAAAAGGAGCTGTTTAGCATCAACATCTTCCAATTAATAATTAATAATGTCCCATTATTAATGATACTTTCAATAACTTTTTAAGAAATTTTACTGAGCATATGAACTCATTGAAAGATGGTTCAAAATCAAATTCTAAGGAATGCACCAATAACATGGCAAACGATTTGAAAATAACTGGCAACTCTATTAATGATGCCAAGCAATGTTAGCGATAAATATTTCAAAGTTGCAAGGCAAAGATTGACACAGATGCCACTGATATCTTATTTATATTCATTTAAATGCTTTATAAATTACTTGTTTCTCAAGTTGCCAGATCTCAAAGACATTAGAATGTTTTATTGGAATGAAATTCTGCAACAACAGCTTCAAACAGTCAGAAAGGAAGAAAAGTACCATTATATAATAATATTATAATTAATATTAATCTAACAACACCAATTGTTGAATAGTAGATAAAATTATAACACACTATTAAATAATAATAACCTGAACTATTAAGTGATCTTTTGAGTTTTGTTCAAGTTTCGGAACACAAGCAAACAAGAGGACATCGCTTTAAGTTACTTGCTCGGTCGATACTGCTAGAAATTATTTTTAACAAATTGATCTCCCAGCCATTGCTGTCGAGTTGATTGAATAAATAATAATAATAACATTAATAAGTGTGAAAAGGTCGCATATCCATCCACCATATTCAGTTTCCTAAATAAATAGAAGCTAATTTGTGCTTCAAATTGAATTTGTTTGAAAGACATTTCTGGAAATTTTGAAAGCATAAAAGTTATGTCGAGTCCGAGAAACAAGAGAGAGGCAAATGAAAGAAATTCAATTGCCAAATTGCTCAGTCTCCATTTATGAGAGTGAAACGAGGAGGGCCTTAACAAATTAACAGAAAAACACATCAAATAATAATCGGAAGAAATGAGAAAAGAGTTAAATGAAGTTAACAATGTTCTCAAGCAAACAGAAGTATTAGTTGAGGTGGTTCAAGCACAGGGAAGACAAATTGATAACCTCTGCCAGCTAAATCATTAATGTCCAATTCATAATATAAATCATAACATAAACCATAAATCATATTATCAATCATAAATCATGATATCAATCATAATATAAATCTATCGAGTTCTATCAAGAATCTCAAAGAAAATAAACAGACGACAAAGGAATGGTCCGGCTTATTCAAAAGTAACATGGATACATTAATTTCAGAGATTGGAGCTGAACAAAAATCAGTTGCTGAGACAAGTACAAAAATTGAAATAGTGAAAGATTATAAAAGATTGAACAACATTGTTGTCTACAACTTGACAGAAGGAAGTGACAATTCAAAAGTTAAAGAGAAAGAGCTGGTTTTAAAGCTTCTGAAGGAAATATCGAGCAAGAAAATGGAAGAAAAAAGGTTACAGACACGTTGAGAATGGGGGAGAAGATTGGATAAAAAAGAAAGACCAAGACCAGTTATGATTAGATTTCATAAAAGTCAGACTTCAAAAAACCTCATTTTATGTGATCATCACTTTGCATCATCGTTTTTCTGTCGTCTCGACCTTCCGAAGCTTTCGAAAGTTCATGAGAAGTTCAGCAATTTGAGAGTCTGCTGCTGTAAATTAATTGTTTTATAATCCAGGTTCATTTTATTATGAACAGCAACAATAGAAATAGTCAATAGCAGCAGTACTGGTTTATAACTTGTGTATTACATATTGGCTTTTTAGAAAATTAATGTTAGCAAAAATATGTTTATGTCATTGGAGTTTTATAAGTGCAAATGTAGCAGAAACAAAATAAAACCATCACACAAATTCACAATGTCTCACCAGTGAATCTTCCATTGTTCTCACTGCAAAAGAAGCAATTGGTTTTAAAATTAAATTTTAAATTTGAATCGACATAATCTCAGTTACAAATTTTATTCAACACATTTTCTTATTAGGCTTATCAACCAACTGAAATTTGAATGTTTCACCAAATACTGCATTCAACGTCACACGATAACTCTTTCATCCGTATATTGATAATATATATGCGATAATTTCGTGAAGCATTGAAAAAATACTTAAAATACTTAAAGTTAATTATTTTAGCTTGAAATTTGAAAAAATAATATCTTGGGGCAGAATAGTAAGATCTTGCAAATTGTATAGAAAGCTGCACAACCAACCAGTGTTACTGCATAAGCAGGGCTTGTTACTCGACCAAAATACATGAAACAGTGTCTTAATAACCACAAGTGTATGATACACACAGGCCAAATTATGCTAAACTTTAAATGGCTAGCTCTCATTTAGAAGTTAAAATAAACTCTAGCTTAATTAGTCTTCGAATGTTCATTTACATCCACTTGTTCTTGAATGTGTTTCCTTAGTCTGTAATTGCTCAATGTAGTGCCCTGGCCACAAGGTGCGAGATCACAAACAAACTCATCATCACTTTCGACATGATCTCCAGCCACGTTAACTCTCACCTTTATTTGCGTTTGAGTCCATTTTCAGGGTAACTCTCCTCCGTGGCTCGACTGTCCTCTTTGTGGCTGTGCTTTTTGGCAGAGAACATTTCAGAGTACTGAGGAGGACGTTGTTCTTAATGCCGGAGTTTTGTTCTGAAAAAAATGTCTCGAAAGTTATTTCGCACCGCACGACTCCAACACTTTGCAAGCACTGACCATTGATTAATTGATAACCCGTGCCGAAATTCTTAAACTAAACTTGAAATATGTAAAAAGTGTGAGACTATCTCGAAAGATCAACTTCAAGGTCATAATTACTAATTGAACAAATAACTAAAAACGAAGGCCCAGTCCAACCTTTACAATGTGAGTTCTCCCAACCACCTCACTCCGAATCGTCCATCTTTGAAATTGGAGAGCGCTGCAATTTCCTGTAAGTTAATTTGATTTATATCGGTAAAATTTTTTTGAGGTTTATGAGTTTATTTATGAAACAAACAAACAAGCCGTTATACATACAGAAAAAACAAAAAACGAAAGCAAATAAATTCAAATAAACCCATAGGGCCAGCCTCAAGGAGGAACACGCTTCGGACTATTTTAAATTTATCTTTGAATTAATGATTACAATTAATTTATTTACATAATATAAAATTAATTCTAACTAAAAGATACTGTTCAGTTTATCGTACTTTTAAATTTTTATAGCTTTATATTTTTGCTTTTTATTAGGCTGAGGCTTAAATTCCCTATTACCTATCCCAGAAGCTGGAGGAGTGGTAAAACCGTTCGCGACGGACATAGATTTCCAAAGGTAATAAACCATAAACAAATTTAGCTCCGCCTGCAATGAGTAAACAGCTTTCTTCCGCTATAATTATTTATTAGTTTAAATTGAAGTCTCGAGGGTTAAGGTTGGGATAGGGTTAAGTTGGGTTCGAGTAGGTTTAGGTCACATATTTTTTTGCTTTTATTTAAATGGGCGGAGCCTAATTTGTTTTGGCATGGAGCTTTAAATTTTCTGTGTATCTCATTAAAAATCTGTGTCCCGAACTGTTTTACCGCTTTACTGCACCCTTTTGAGCCTCAGATCCATCCATCCATCGTGGAGGAAAGAGAGATATTTAAGAAAGTGAAGACATTCATACATTTAATCCAACACGTAACTGAATAGCAAGCTACTATTTATGACAACATCTAAAGGTAATGATAATAAAATACATCAGAAATTGAAGAGCTTTAAGTTTAGTATATCAATTCTAGCGTCTTGGGCTATTTTGTCACCGGGCTATATTGACGGGGCTGTTTTGTCGTGAATTGGGTTTAAAAGGTAATTAAAATGACATTAATTTATTACTGAAAGTAATTGGTTGTTTTTATCTTTGGTTACTTAAAAAACTTTACAAACCAATTTCCATAATTTCGTTAATAACATGAAATACCACAATGCACTTCTACGTACAGATCTAGTCTTAAGTTGAGCTTAGATTAAGAAATTATAGCCATTTGTCAATGTCCTAAATCCTGACCAGTGAAGGCAAAGATTATATCGATGGTAAGGATATCAGCCTATAATAATAATAACAACAATAATAATAACAACCGTATATAATTGATTCAAATGACACATTATGCAGGATTAGAGACACTTCGTTAAAATATATATTATTAACTCATAATTAATTTATTCATTATTTATACTTCAGTTGTTGACATGAAGAAAGCGATATTTCTCTTTGTTACTCTGATGGCAATTTCAGGTTAGTTGTTGCTGCTAATAATAATTTAAAAAATTATTAATAATATTTAGAACAATAATGTCAATAATAGTTTTTCTTTGTTTAATGGTTCTAAATATTAAACTCGTTCAAAATTCTAGGTCTTGTGCAAACCGCAGATCGACCTTGCAGAGTAATTAAAAATTATCAATTGATCAGAAATTTTATTTGCATTTTAATTCCAATCAGCCCTTCTAATAACTTTCACAATATCGACATCATAATCATATTAATAAATTTACTTCGTATTACACTATTAATTTATTACACTCTAATTTATTATTATTTAAATACCTTTAATTAAACTTTTACTAGACCTTTTGTTTTGAGTTATTCATATTTATCCGAATCGGCTAGCACTACAGCCACCCGACCATTTATGTAGCGCCCCCCATTCAAACCATGGCCGTCACTGGCAGCACAGAATGGATTACAAAAACGACACTTTATGAATATTGCCAACACCTTCATGCCAATTCAGTTGATTGATTAGAAATTAAAAATTATGATAAAATGTCAATAAATTGAGTGATTATTACATAACTGCACTTGCATTATAGACTCATTCAGCCGTCGATAAGTAATAAATTTTATTGTGCCTTATTTTTACGAATGTCGTATCAATATGAAATTCATTAAAATTATCTTAAAACCATCGACATTTGCAGTGGCAAGGTTGCGGTGAGCATGCTTTATATAATAAATTGATGTTATGTTTAATTTGACTAATTAATTTAGTTAATCAATTAAACTAAATAATCTTAATTAATTAAACAGTTAAATGTATAAAATTTTTGAAAAGTCTAAAATCGATGCTTTAAATTTTTAGAGTACATTATTATTTCAACAATTAAATTGAAATCAATTAAAATTAATTAATTTATTAAGATGAAGTGATTACAAATATTATATATTTTAAATTAATATAATATTAAATTATCATATTCGTTTGTTAATTCAGAAAGGTATGTTTACTGTGAGAAGGTAAACAATTTATATTTGTATATACTAAAGTCCTGCTCATCTAATATCAATGATATAATTAAAATAATTAACATAATTAACACAAATGGCATTATTACTTACCTTCTACCATTATTTTAACCTCTGCAAGTTAATTTTGTTTGTTTTTGATAAATCGACTTAAGGTAAATATGAGTTCATCATACAAAATAATACATTTATCGTTAAATGCATGTAGTGCTTTAATTTACGAGGTGTTACATTTTAGGATGAAGACTGTCCAGCTAATTCCATTTGCATAAGAGGATTATGCCGTAAGAACTTCGATTTAGATTTTCATCTTGACATTTGTAGTCAATGGAATAAATTAATATTAATGTCGTAGAATAATTTCAATTAAAGTACTTTTCAATCATTTTGCGAAGCAAAGATTTTTTTTCCAATGATGCTGAGATGTGATAACCATGTTTTAGGTTAAGCGATTCGACGAATAATTGAATCATTATTGAGTCATTGATAAGAACGTATTTCCTATCCTAGTCTCGTTTTTTAAATAAGCGCATGGTGACAATAATTATTAATAATGGATAATAATTAATAAAGTTAATATTTAACATTAATTCATAAATAATTTGGCCCAGCTAATGGATGACAATCGAATTTCAGTTCAGGAGACTATCAAAGATAATCCTCCTAAGACTATCTGCAAGCAGGCAAGTTGACGTGGTTTTAGTTAAAAATTTGTTATTATTATTGTTGTTATTATATTAAGCATATTATAATTACCAACAATATAATACCGATAATATAATATAATTGCAAGTAGTTTACAAAAATCCAATAATCATTACTAATATTATTATTGTTATCATTATTGGAAGCAAAACGTATTATGTCAAAACAGGACTATGAGTGCAAGAACAGAAATTGCGTAAGAAGAAGATGCCTCTAAATTGACAAGTCTATTTCAATTTCAGTCATGTTTATTGAGAAAATTGAACTAACACATATGCTGAAGAAATTAATTACAGAATAAATCTGTTCTGTGCGTGTCTTATTGACTACATAAGTTTTTAGTGACTTCTGGAGCCAAAAGGCAATCCATAAAAGCATAGTTAAACGTTCGTGCATAAAAATAATAATAATAATAATATTTCAAAGTTGCAACTCAAACAATTGAATTACTGTTGTTGTGATGAAAGCGATTATTATATTATTCAGTAATTAACAATAATTATTAATAAAGTTTATAGTTATTTTTATTCAAAATATTATTAATTATAGAAAGCATTAATATTTTAAACTTTATCTATTTGTACCATGATGTTTGGTTTAAAATTAATATTAAGACGATAATAACAATAATAATAAGAAGACTAGTTAATCAATAAAAATAAAGTAAATTTTTATCAATTAAAGTCGTTGAGTAAAAATAAGTTTATTGTTATAAAAATAGGCGATCATCTAAAAAAATTGGCATATTGAGCAGCACATCGCATCTTTTTAAAGGCCTCACGTAAATATTCTCTGACATGGAATGACACGCGCAGGAACACACACGCACACACGCACACACAGTAAACAGTTACAAAACGCGAATAATATTGACACAGCACGAACGAGGACGAAATAAGAATAAAAATTAAAACCAAAAAAAAAAAAATTTAATAAATCGATCAAAAACGGACAAGCAAAGATTATAAAATATGCCCGAGCCGCGTACTTGTGTAAATAACTCCGTCGAACACATTCACAAGGCGTGTGAAGAAAAATAAACGAAGCAAAAAAGCAATCAATATATCAATCAATAATCAATAAGCCAGTATTTTGTGACTTGATCATGAAATACTTCATTTAAGTAGATTTAAAAGTATTCATTTGGCCAATGAGACTAGGTAGCTCGGCACATTTAAGATATTATGAATACTTGGCACGTGAATCACGATGCTATCGATAAAAAAAAAATCAATAAATTGATGGTCGAACATAAAATTGCTTGGCTCTCAAGTCATGATCTCATCTGCCCCTTACTTTCACTGCTACCAATGACAAAAAATCACATCCAAAAGACAAAAAATGATGAACACAACGACTTAATATCTTTGCGAGAGGTAAAGTAATAAAGTCATAAAGCGCAAGCAACAGCGACATCGTCGACAATCAAAAAAATACCAATCAATAAACCAATCAAAACAAGTCAATCAATCAATCAATTATAGTTAGGAACACGTTAGAAGTCCATTTCTATGGCAACCTTTTCATCAGCTCCATCCCTCCGAATGAGACTCAAGGACACACTGCTCCTATTGGAACGATTCCTTGATTCTTCGCCGTCGAACATAAGATCGACTCCGTTCGCATCTAAAGGCAGGAGTGGTTTCGATCCCGAGGCTTCGATCTTATCCCAGACTGTCTGCTCCATCTCCATCAACTCGGCCAAATTCTTGTGTTCGTTCTTCCGTGGCAACCAATCAAACAAAAAGCTCGACGATGGACTCGGATGGTTCCGGACTCTATGATCATCAATCTTTTTCAAATCTCCCCGATTTTCCGGTCGATCCAAGAGCTCTGCATTTTTTCCGGACAAGTGACGGTTTGTACCGTCGGGCGTGCGAGAGCCAGGGTCTGAAAACTCGAGGGACATCGGTTTGGGGGAAGCAGAGACGCCCTTTGATTTCTTCTCGGGCTTGGAGGCACAACCTCCATCGAGCCACAAATCAACAAGGCACATCTGAAAAGAATGAATATGAATTAACATTATTGATTAAAAATTTCCTAAAATTAGGAACAAGCAACCTAATTTAATTCTATTAAATCAAAAAAAAAAAGTTCATCATGTAATTGCCAAACACCAGTAACTAGCAAAGTTCAATCAAACAACTAAGGATGACAAACTAATTTAACAATCGACTACCAACCTCCGAAGCAAAGGACAAGACAAAGTTTAGGAATGCCAAGGTCACCAGGAGAAACCTGAATGTCATGTCTGGTGCTGGCTTCAACTGGAAGGATGAAATCGAAAATTAATTGGACATTTAAGTGGTCAATTAGTTAGATTGATCGGTGCTATTATTTGACAATGATGCTTTATAAATAAACACATTATTTTTAATGATAATATTCAAACAAGAAATAATTAACTAGACAATTAATCTAATATGAACAGGTCGATTGATGTACCTGGAATACGTCGAAGAACCACTTGACCGGAAGGGGACTGACGACGACGAGGAAGTTGACCAAAGTGGTCAGAAGTATCGTCAGCAGGAAGAGATCTGGTTGTGGAAAAATTTTTAATCATTTTAATAGATTGATGGAGCTGTTGCTAA
The DNA here is from genome assembly GCA_021613335.1 of Whitmania pigra. Taxonomy (NCBI): domain Eukaryota; kingdom Metazoa; phylum Annelida; class Clitellata; order Hirudinida; family Haemopidae; genus Whitmania; species Whitmania pigra. The sequence goes on from JAJTWR010000005.1 coordinate 885,603, forward strand.
TTACAATCACCGGTAATTAATTAAAAATGATTATCTAACCACAAATTTATTTCAAATAACAGCGATTTCAAAACAGTTGGCTAAACTAACTATACTACTAACAAAATCATTGTCCAGTTAATTAATTGCTTAATTAAACGATCAGTTAGCAAAAGCAATAAAGACACTGCCCGAAGCCAATGGCTTCGTTCGAGTGGCAAATGGTTTTCCAAATCCAAATTCATCACTCACAGTTCGTGAAGACGGTCTTCCTGAATGGAGCACCCTTGGAAAAGACGATGGCCAGGGTGATGTACTGGAAGGCGGAGACGGAGAAGACTGCCGTGACCTCGTGGCAGCCGAAGTTGCGCATGTGAGGAGGTGGAGCTGCATAGGCTTCGAACCTGGAGCGTGCGGAGAGAATGTGCGTGCGTGTTTTTTTATCAGTTTATTGATGAGGCTTCGGATAAGAAAATATAGGCCTTAAAAATGTAACTGTGTTTGTTGCTACCCCAAGTCTAATATTAACTGAATTAATAAATAATTAAGTACAATTAGTAACAATAACCTAAAATTAATAATAGATTATAATTAACTAAAACATTCAGCTTTTACTTAAAGAAAACTAAGGAAAGATCAATGAAAGTGACATTACCAGGACTGGTTACTGACGAGGAACCAAGCAATAAGCTGGAAGGACAGATTGAGTATCACCTGCACGAGGATGGAGAGGATCGGGGAGACGGCAAGGAGGCTAACCCGGGGGGGGCGAGGACTCAGACGAGGGAAGGCGTGGGTCCTCGAAACTTTGGTGGTGTAATAAAACGAGTTATTGTCACGAGATCAAATGAATGTAATAATATTACATTTTAAAATATTATATTTAATTTATTACAAGTATAGATATTCAAATTGGATGATGAATCGGTCGCAAACTCACAAGTGAAACTGAGAGATGCAAGAAGGACCATGTCGATGTATAAGAACTGCAAGTCTGTCAGATTTGCACCAACCTGAAAGACACATCATGATGATGATGATGATGATGATGACAACAACAACAATTATTATTATTATTATTATTATTATTATTATTATATAAGAACAAAATATCTGTAATAATAGAGATTATGTTGATGATGCTGGTGGAACCAATAGAAGCAATGAGAATTAACTGTTATTCAATAATCACTAAGTAACTAATGTTAAAAAAATGTTAATGTTGTAAAATCATGTTAAAAAATAACACTGTCATTATTAAAGTCATTACAGTTACTATTAATAAAGCTTAAGAATCAGTAATGACGACGTTTGAGAACAGACTAATAGCGAACAGGATATGATTTGTTACGCATGAATTGTTACGTATGAATTGTTATGCATGAACTGACTCACCCAATAGAGCAGACAAACTGATGTGAATTGCGTCAGACTATAACTGGCCATGAACTTGAAGATGCCGAACGAGGTCACCAGAGCTGCCCTGCCCTCCCTGTCATAATTATTATTATTAATAATCACTTATTAGTAATAGTATATTAATAATCACTTATTAGTAATAGTATATTAATAATCAGTCATTAGCATTATTGTTTAACTAAACAAGTAGAATAATGCATAGCAGCAATATCATTTTAGAATCCCTTTAAAAAAATTAATTTGCAATTGTATAATAACTAACTACATCATAACTACTTCATAATATGATTAAACAATGAAACCAAATTAATAATACATATTAATAATAGATATTGATAACGGCACTGCAGCCAAAAATCCATCACTTATGTTTAAATTCATTTATGACCAAATTAATCAAATTCAGAAAAACAACGAACAACGAACAACAACCAACCTGATAAGGTTCGGAACACAGGAAATGTTTGCCTGTTTCGAGGTAAAGGGTGAGGCCACGGAAGCCTCGGCCTCCGAGAGGGAGATGCCAGCGTGGGCCGCCTTCAGTGCCCCGCAGTCATTGGCCCCGTCTCCACACATCCCCACGAAATGTCTGGAGGGATGGTATATTTTAGTTTTAGTATGATAATTAATTAATTAATTTAGCTAAGATTTATCATCATTACCGAGTTCATTTAGTTTGATAACTTAGTAATCAACATATTCAGTTTAATGAGTTCGTTTAGTTTGATAATTTAGTTAAGTAATAACATATTCGAGTTAACCAATTGACATAACAGACAAGGTTATTTAATCATCGACACCGACCCAATCTCAATGAGGGACTCGATCAACTGCTGCTTCTGATCCGGAGAGAACCTCGCGAAGACCGTTCCTTGCTCCAGAAGCTGGAATGAATTTAACAAAAGTAATTAAATTATTATTAATTAAAATAATACATTTATTTATAAAGTCTTATAAGTCTTATCAGCTTCAGTTTTGGCTGTTCCAGGAAGATATGAACAAACTAGATAACCAATCAAGTAATTAGGAATTAGGAGCTTTTCACAGATTTGTTAGAAAATTATAATTACGTTAATGATATTAAGGTTGTTTACCTTGTTTATGACTGACGGGTAGTGCCTTCTTAGGAGCGACCAAGATTTCCCAGTCACCGCCAAATGGAGTTTCTTTGACTGCTCTGGCATCTCAATAAGGTCGTCCTAGGATAGGTCGTTTGCATTAGTAATGTAATTAAATATTCTTTACCACTTACATAAATTAGCATATCGTAATATTCTAATATGATCTAGAGGTCATCTGCATAATTCTACTAGTTAATTACTTTTGTATTGCATGGGGTCTTACCACCATGCATAAAAGAAAATATGTTCATTTGTTTATAAATAAATTACCAATTTCTAAATAAAAAATAATTATTAAATAACAACAACAATAATAACCACAACAACAGCAATAACAGCAGCAACAACAAATAATTCAACATGAATTCCAACCCTAAAAAGCTTTGTTTGAACCCACCTTAAACGACACTTTACAGTTCTCCAAAGATCTCACAGTGTAATCGTTATCATCACACAGGATATCTCGATCAGCACTACCATCATCATCCACTTTTGCCCAATGCAGTTCAAACCTCCCTTTGACGTTGTCTGATTGGCTAGAATTGAGGCAGGTGAGAAATGCAACTTTATCCTGGGAGCCAATCATGTCGCAGTTCTTAGCCACGCTGAGGGCGGTCAACAGGTTATCACCTGAGTTGGAAATTCAGGTAAGTTATTAGCAATGTAATTGTGATTATGATTCTCGTGACTTTAAAAAATCAAAAAAAAACTAATAGTAAACAACACATAAAAAAATAATAAGTTTTTTAAAACTGAGATTGTGAAGTCCTTCCCAAGTCAGCGAGTGAAAGCAAGACCATTAGGTTATGCAATGAAGTTCATGCCTCCCTTTAACTAATTAACCAACAATGGAACAATATTTAATTAAGTTTCTTCAAATCATATCGTCGACCACTTCAACAATGCAATAACAATCTTAGAGATGACGCACAATCACCACAATCATCATCATCATCATCACCTGTAACCATTATGGGTCTGATGTTGGCAGTATTGAGGACGTCAATGACAGGCTTAGTTTGAGTCTTCAACTGATTCTCGAAGACAATCAAACCCAGCATCGTCAGCTTCCTTTCCGCCTGCTCCCTGCGGTTAAAAATAAACTCATTAATATTCGTGCGATTCAATTTTTTTTTCCGGATCGTCAGGACAGTTAAGACTGCAGGGCTGACAATCATAACCATAATCACTTCCCTCAGCACCAAAATCATCACCGTTATCGACATTTCACTCCTCATCGTCATCTTCATCATCACTACCACCATAATCATCATCATTATCATCATAGCTTACCTCTGACATCTCTGCACCTTCACCAAGCCCATCTTGAGCTCCCTATGGGCGAGGGCGAGCACCCTGTAACCCTGCTTCGTGTAACCCATCAGCACCTCTTGGAAGTCTTCCGGGACTGGATCAAGGGGAGAATAATTGGACGTTGAGAAGAGAGAGTGAGAGCGAAAGAGGCACCAATGAATGAGTTAATCGTCACGGAGACGACAACAACCTGTCTCGGGATTGGACAGAGACGCGACCGTCTCCGGCGCCCCCTTGCAGAAGAGTTCGTAGTGGGGGGCATTGAGTCTTCTCGCCACCACGGACATCCTCTGGAGTTTCGAGGAAAAGGTGAACTGGCGCAGGATGCCGTAGTCGTCCGTTTCCTCCTGACGGCAGAACGGAAATGTGAAGGAAGTGAGTGATGAAGCAATGATGTCATGGAGTTAATAATATTGTTGCTAGAAGTCAAAATCGAATGTGATGATGACTAAACTTTTTGAATTACGAAAGGAAACATGAAAAATTTTTTAAAGCAATTCAAGAAATAGGCCATAGCTCAATCAACAAATTAATAATTAAAAGCAATCGTCATCAAAATAAACCTAGAATGAAAATCCAATCATCATCATCATCGCCTCACCTCGTCTATGACGTCTTGGATTCTTGTTGCCCGGTCGTTACGAGGCTTCACAACCGTCGGAATAAATGTGTCGAATTTTGACCCAACCTCATCGAACACCTGATGAAGGACAGATGGAAATTTAAAAGATTAAGAAATTAAATTAATTCAGAGAACATATATTACATTTAAATTCATCAATATTTATCATTACCTTTATTACTATCATAAGCTAATTAAAACCCTCTCATTTAAGTAACCAAATTAGCTCAGAGAATTAGCATAATTAATGGAAGAAATAAAACAATAATAATGGCTTAACATAATTGTAAAGTAATGAAACCACTCACCCAGTCAGTGGCCTCGAACATCTTCAAGTCGACGGGATCGCCGACAATCTCCTCGTTTATGGTTGTCAAGGAGTGACAGGTTGCCATGGCTACGGTGATCTTGTCCTTTGACCCTAGGCGCCTCACATCCTTGACCTCCGACCTGAACCTGTTCATGAAGTGATAATCCATGGATGATTGCATTGATGGCGTTTTGCGATCATGTTGTTCGAGCGATTGGCAATGCATTAGAATAATGAAACTTATAATGAAGCAGACAAAGCAAAACACTGAGACGCACAAGGGGCATAAATTCACGAGATTTCTTAATCGGCGCATCGTCTAAAAAGCGCCATAACCGTCCGCTCACCCTCCGTCCGCGATGGGTACAACCCCCTTGAGATCGAGACCATCTTCCGTCAACGTGCCCGTCTTGTCGAAGCAGAAGCAGTCGACGGCACCACAAAGGTTGATGTTGTTGGAGTTGATGCAGTAGATCAACCAATTCCAGAGCCTCTTCTGTGCCATGAGGACGCCCACCGTCATGGCCGCCGGCAGGGCGGGCGGGATCACTATGGTGACGAGGTCCAGAGTCCTCACGATGACTCTAACCAGGGTTTCCTTCCTGGTCACCTGGGATGAACGAGAGAAGGAGTGAAATGGAGGAAGTGAATGACACAGCGCATGACGATAAGAAGCTAGATAATTAAGATGGATGTTGATGCTTGCATTTATGAATCAATGGACATGTTATGCATCTGTTGTAATGAGCGTATTCAACAACAATTCAACAATCGACAACAATTCCTAACACACTTGAGCAAAATTCGCTTATTACTCACTCAGAGCCTAATAACCTTCCCCTAAGTTGAAGTGCCAACAACAACAACAGCAACTATTACTATTATTACCATCAACAATACAAGTATGCAAATACGAACAACAACAAGAACAAACAACTCAAAACAACAGCATCAACTCGAGTGCCTACCATGAGAGCGATGGTGTAGAACATGCCCACGGCAGCCACGAGTGAGAGGCAAGCCAGGAATTTGTAACTGTCCTGAGTGAACTTGAAATTGACGGGCTTCGGGAAGAGGATGGAGCGGACGAGTTCGCCCTTGGAGGTCATGAACCCTGGAGGAGTAGGAATTATGTTGCATTTATGAATTAAACGATGCACGATTGAATTGAATGATGCAATGATAGGCAGAATGATGCATGCATCAATTAAAGGAGTGAATAAATCGATTGAATAAGCCACTGATGAATTGATTGAGTGAATGAATGGAAGATTGATTGATGAACCATCTCAGAGATGAATTGGTGGAATAAAAAAGTAGACCTCGTGAATCAGACGAGTCGTTAAGCAAAACAAGCAATGCAAAGGTCATACGAAAGCATCCGACGACAACAACGAATAAATATTCACATTTCTGACTAATACTGCCACGGTATTTGCACCAATTGAACTCATGACGAAGCTCAGAACTCCCTCTTACCCGTGTGCATGACGACCGCCGTGACCTTTTGGTCGTCATAGAAACGAGTCTGGATGACCTTGGTGCCGCAGTAGAGTATGTGTCTCGAGTGCTCCTTCTCCCGAAAGGTTTCATCGTCGTCGGGGACTGAGATCTTGGTGATGGGGATGCTTTCACCTGGATGATGATGATGATGATTAGATATTTTGGGGGTTATGAACGTTACATGCTATGAACATTACTTAATAATATCGATTTTATTAGATAGCTAGAATCTTTGAAGCAATGGGTATTACTGCTCCTTCAAGTCTGAAAACGATGATGAGGCACAAAAAATACAACACCAACGACAACTATATCAACATTGTTGATGTAATCTACATCAATCTCTATCTATCTATGAACCCATCCATTCATCCATACATTTATTGTCATCATCATCATCATCATCATCATCATCATCAACATCATCACCACAATAATCATCATACCATCACCACAATCATCAAAACCACAATCGCCATCATCAGCATCATAATCATCACCAGTTACTGACCAGTAAGCATGCTCTCGTTGACAATGCAGATGCCGCTCGTGAGGATGACATCACACTGCATGTTGCATCCTCCCCTCGGAATTTCCACGAGGTCACCGGGTACTAAGTCTTCAGCATCCACCAACTCGAAGACTGTGAGGTCGTTTGTGATTTATTGATTTATTTGTTAACACGTTTATTAATAATTAGCCTAACAACATCAACATAACTTTAGTGATGTATTTGTTAGCACGTTTAATAATAATTAGCATAACGACACAAGCAACATCGTAATGACAACAACAACAACAGCAACAGCAGCAACAACAAGAAACATTCGAATCACTCACCTCCCGCATCCCTCCTGAAGACAGACACCTTCTCTGAACTGCCCACTGTGTGCTTCAACTTTCTCTCTGACTGTAACAGATGATGATGATGACTGTTATTATGGTATATTATTACATTAATCTTTTGTTATTATCATGTTATCATTGTCGTTACGATTACAAACTTTATCATCGCAAGACATTGCCAGCCAATCAAAGTCGAATAGCAACTCACGTGTCTCATCTGATGGATCTGAGCGGCCAATGAGACGACGGACAGGATGATGATGCACGTGGCGAAGTAATAGTATTGGTCTAAGAACCACAACGTGCAGCTCAGAGCTTGGAAAACGTAGAACGGATTGATACCCTGGGAATCAAATTTAAAAATCGTTATATATTATTAAACACATATCATTTAATATATTTATTATTATTATTATTATTCATTATAATCATAATTTTATGAAAATAAATCCCACATTGCAGGGGAAATGATTAAATTTCTAAATAATGCCTCTTTAAGAAGTTAGTCATAAGCAGCCTTAACTTTCTTATGTGCACTTTTAACGTATTACGTCAGCCTTCTCGAGATTATAATTTTAATCATATACACTTATTCATAAGCATGCGAATGTTTTGTTGAAATCATCTCCCAGTACACATGCACACACACACACACCTGAGTATACAAGAGCTTCAGGATCGGAGTCACGTGGACTCGGACGGAATTGGACCCGAACAATTCTCGCCTTCGGGAAAAATTTAAAAACCGTGAACAAAATGAATGAATGAATTAATTAATTAATGAGTGGACGAATGAACGAATGACAAATTATCGCACCTTTCTTCTTGTTCCGTGTTGGTGAGACCCTGGCACTGGTGGAAGGATGAGCAGGACTTTCCATGGTGAGGACCCCTGAAATGGTTATGATTATGATGATTAAGATGGCAGTGGTGATGATAGTGATGGTTAAGATGATGATGATGATGATGATTGTGCTATGCTAATAGTTAAGTGACTCAATCGAGAATAATTGTTGAATCTTAAACCGCAATATCTTAAAAGAGTCTTAGTAAATAATTAACATAATATAATCATAAAATAATTTAGTAATTAGTTATAATAAGTTTGAGTTATCACAAATTAATAATTAGGCACCTATGACACTATGCGTATGGCACCTTACAAATTGACTATTATTATTATTATTATTCTTATTGTTATTACACTATTGTTATTATTATTCATTATAATAACCTCAGCTTTACAAATGACTTGATGTCATCATCCCAAATGTACTTCACTTTCTTGTTCAAGAAATACTTTTGATTTGACGTCTAAATTGAAAGGAATCATTTAAAACGTTAAAATCGAGTTTGCTGGAATTGTTCGATCCTGCAATAATTATAACATATTTCTTCACAAAATGGGTTTTAATTTCAAAATGGGCTTTAATCGCCATTACGATGCTTACTAATTACTAATTAAACAGAAAATTCTATTACATTCTATTTCACAGGAAGACTTAAACAAGATTATGCAGCCATGACAGATTAATTTAATTTCAGAGCCAAACTTGAAGGTTCAAAACTGCTCGAATTTTAACTCACTTTACTTAGAAAAGAAATTTTGGCCACAAATGTCTGCTTGTACTGATCCTGTAATCGCAAACAAACACAGATGATAATCGATGAAATGAGAAAATAAAATAATAAATAAAAAAACTCATTTATCAAAATGTAAAGTTACAAATAACCAGCAATTGTAACCTATTGATGACTGCTTTGAAATGATCAACTTGAACTTAAACTAATTTGTTCTCCATGAACATTCCACCTACCACCAAGTGGACATAATCAGCTTGCTCCAATGGGCATCTTGTGCACTTCATTTTGACCATGAGGATTGGATACCAGTCGAAGATGAGTTTCAAGATTCCCAGAGTGAGAAAGTAAAACACTCTGCAAACTATTTCTCGACATGCTCTTCTTCTGAAGCCACATATTCGCTAAAAAAAATAATGTTTCAATGGGTAACTAAAAAGTAAACAGGCAACGATGGCTTGATCGACTGAGTAACTCAATTAGATGACACTTAAAATTTACAAAATTAGAACAGCCGTCGATCTACCATTCGATCTTCGCATCCTTCGTTTAAAATCTCGTAGTTTTTGCCACTTGTGTGTTTCATCGAGTTATTTCTTTACCAGCGACCTCTCACCAATTACGCTACCTCACTTGACATGATAATGAATAGAAATAAAACCTCGCCAACAAACTCGATCGATGCTCTATCGGGGTCAATAAGCGCTTTATGTAATCAAAAAGCCCGTGGCACTTTCTCCCGGTTTAAAAACTACAAAAATGGGCACAGAGTCCAACAACGTGCTTTTGTTTTCCGCAAAACTTTTTGGTGTTGCGTTAGGGGTTTAAAGTTTAAATTATAACTATTAAACTATAAAAATATAAACAGCTTAAAAGATGGGATTTAAAAGGCACGTTTTTAGAAATTAAACCTTTCTTGTAATAATCAATTTTGTAATTATTGCTTAAGATATTAAATCAATTAAGTAATCGGATATAACATTCACTTGTTTTTATTAAATTCCATCATAATATACTTGTCAATGGTAAACTTCTAGGATGTTTACATCTGTTGTACCTTGAGCCTCTATAAACCCAAACCCGATCGGCCATAAGGGCTGAAATGGCAGCGTCAAGGGGGCAGTTAGAAACGTCGGCTTTAATTCAGAATTTAGAAGACCAATTGGATCGTTTGGTTCAACAACTGGCCGACCTTGAGCAATGCAAGTAGGAAAAATTATCTTTCAATAATGATAAAACTCATCTGCCAGTGTTAGCCAGTGCAATAAGAGTGTTGCAAGTTTTTATTTATAGCGGGTTACGGGAGGGACTAATATTGTAGTTAAAATTCTTCACATTTGTTGCTAAATAAACTATTTGTAATTGCTGCAAAGGTGAAGATCCTACATTGCTTTCTGATTAAAATGATTGTGATCAAATTGCTGTGATAAAACATACGTTGTTTGATTTAGTTGTTTATTTAATGCAAAAAGTGCTTGAAATATCACGGTAACGTGCTTTCACGATCCCCACGCAGGGACGAACTGGAGACAGAAGAATATGAAGAATCTCGGAAGGACACTTTGGAGCAGCTGAGCGAGTTAAGCGAATCTCTGAAGAGGATGAAACAGGGAGGACTTAGTCTGGTTGACGACGTCGACAGGATTCAACTGGTCCGTTTTGCTGATTGATCGGTCGATTGATGACCGGTTTCGTGATTTATGAGAATTTAATCATTTACTACCTGATATCTTGATTTGTTCAAAGGCAGATATTTTTTTTATAATTTTCAATCGTAGTTTCTTTGTAATCCAATGTTATTCACCTGTAAATATCATAGCCACATTATTAATAATGTAAATATATTATTATGGAGCTCATTAACATTGATAACCTATGTTTTACTTGTTATCTTTTGCATTTTTAATAAGGAATAATAATTATTACTCATTTTTGTGGCTCCACTTTTGAAGAACTGTCTGATTATATCAGTGATTCGACATTTTGATCATGTTATGCTAATAACAATGCAGAGTAGTGCTTTTACATAACATTATAAATAACTAAACACACAGTAATGTGCGTTTATACAATTATTAATTGACTTACTAACTTAACATAAAGTTATTATTTAATTAATTTAATTAAACATAAAGTTATTATTTAATTAATTTAATTAAACATAAAGTGATTATTTAATTATTAAAACATAAAGAACACTTTTCTCGAAGGCCATACAAGCCGCCATAAGCGAGGCATTCAAGACGCCAGAAGTCATTCGAATGTTCACAAAGAAGCAGCCGGGTCAACTCAGAGAACGTCTTGCGCAGGTGCGTGCAGACGATTTTCGTCTCGTAATTTGTTTACCACCACCACATTGTCATCATCATCATCACCTCCTATAATTGTTGTAGTTTTTGTTATGTTTTATGTCCACCAGACAAATGTTTAAATGATTAATAGTAAATATTAAAGAACAAGTTGTTATTAGAAACTCGTGGTAAATGCAATAGAGACTATGAATTTTATGGCTCAAATAGATGGACGGACGGATGGATATAGGGACGGCTGTAGGGATTTGACCTTTTTAATTTTTAAGATCGAAAGGAACGAAAAAATTGGTCACATCTCTCCTGTGGAAGCAAAAACAAATAAAATCGAAGTCCTCACCGCCCTTCAGAAGTTGAACGAAAAGTTGAAACCGGAAGAGGAATTGCTGCTCAAGAGTCACTTTCAGGAGGGTCTCAAGCAGTTCAAGAGGGTCGAAGAAGAAACCATTGGTACATATTTACAGTAATAATAATAATTAATAATAATAATAGTAGTAATAATAATAATATTAATTTATTCACTGGAAGTATTTTGTGATACCTCACATCCTTGCCATCCTTGTCTAGATAACTAGACTTTAATCTACATATTTAAGTTTAACATCATTATCTTCACAACTACTTATTTTTAATGTGCTTGTGTAAAACTGTTGTTTAATTATTTTGATAACGAACGTACCATTCAACGAGTTTTAAATTCAAATGGCATTCATACCTTTTTTCATCAGGTGGAAGCAAAGTTTTTGATGTAATAGGAAGCCAGGTGAAAGCTTCTGGTCATGGATAATAATAACAAATAGAACTTGCTTTTCATTGCTTTTTTTTAGTGGACTTTTGATGGATGTAATTTCTGGTTCTTGTCTCATTTTTCTGCTTATTTAACTTGGATTTTGGTGAAATGATTGTTTTTTTTTATGGTCTTTGATTAAATTTCATCGATGTAAATGCTTAAATGTCTCAACGGAGTGACTTGTGTGTTCACGGTGGGAGTGTTTAGTGCTTTTGTGGGATCTCTTGGTCTTGGTTCCCTTACTTTTGCTCATAGATTATTGCGCACATGGGCCATGTGAGCAACCGCCATTTGAGCAATAGTCTGGTCTTAAAGTTTCGGTCGGACATGCGTTGTCGAACTCGAAACCTTGTATGACTTTTCATCAAACGAGATGGTTAGCAGTTATTGCTGAAGACAGCATAATAAATGCGAATTTATATTTGCCTTGGGGTTACTCCAATCTCTTTGCCTTAATTAACTTTTCAATCAAGTGCAATACGCAATTTATTTTTAAGATAATATATTTTGCAAATTAAATAAATTGTAACTCATATAAATTTAGTTTGTAATTCGGGAAATGTGGTAGATAATGCAGGTGTATGTTGTTAACAGATTGCAAATAATTTTATCTACAATAAGCAATTAAAATAATTTATTCAATTAGATGCAAGTAACTAATTGGAATTTGAAATTCCGCTAATGTTTACAATTTCAGGCTAGTATGAACAAATTGAATTTCTGAGTGGGTAATCGCGGCGATTATGAAACGCATGCGACCAATCGATTAAAAGAGCATTTATGGCTTCTAGAAAACTCTGAGGACCCTAATCGCCCCTAAGAGAATTCATGAGTCTAAAATTTATGGAAAGTATCTCAATCAAACTGGATATTACATAATCTAATACTCACCAACTTGTTCATTCAACATAAATGTGGGTAAAACGCCGAGACCTGCCACCTATCCTTCTGCTTGTTCTTTTGATTTTTCTTATTTTGCTAACCTTGAGTCAAATCTTGGTGATGCATAGTGGACTCTATGGACATACGAAGAGCACAAATAAGATGAAAAGACTCCAGAAAGAAATACGAGAATTGGAAGCAAATATCAGATCAATGCTGAAGAAAGATATACCAACTATAAGGCAATTTCAAGATCTCTTAAGGCTAGAATCAGATGCAAGAAGAACGAGAAAAATATTCGAGGAAGCTAGGGAATACAACCAATTCTTAGTCAATGGTTTCTCAAATTTTAGCCAAACTGCTCAAATAATCAGCCATAATTCAACCAGAAACAAATCCTGCAACACGACGAGTTACCAACACTATAGGAACCGCCTCAATGATCTTCAGAATGAATTTTACTTGAAACATGAATTGCCATATTGCCCGGATGTGCCAAGGTTTCTAAGTAAGAAATTTTTCTGTCTTACTCATTAGTAAATTATAAAAAAGAAAAGGTATTCCAGGCATTTCATTGCTCTTGAGTTTGTCCTGATTTTTTTAACAAAGCTCTATGAATCAAAGAAATGATGCTAATAGTTTCAAATTAATTGTACTTAGAACATTAACTAATAACATAGTTAGACATATTGTTTTTTAATTAGCCCTCCAGAACTACTTATTACTCAAACCAGAGGGCCCCCTGAATATTTCACTGGAAATCAATGAAACGACGGAATCCTTCGTCCGGGCAACCCTAAACTCCCTCGCCTCCGTCGATCCCGGGGGGTCGTGGAAGCCCCCGGATTGCTTCGCCCGACACAGAGTGGCCATCATCGTGCCTTACAGGGACCGCTTGCTGCACCTGCTCACTTTTCTCAGTCACATCCATCCGATGCTGCAAAGGCAGGAGTTGAACTATAGGATATTTGTTGTCGAACAGGTCATACTCGACTGAGTTATTGGTTGACTGTGAGCGTGCTTTTGTCTATGCATGTGTGAGAGTGTTTTTGTGTATGCACAGGTGGTCTGAAGTGATAATGTGGTGTAAATGTAATGTTATTACAATTGCATTATGAAGTTGTTTTCTCAGGAGAGGTTGGGATAGTACAGTAGCATCTTAATTGTTATTTATTTGGAAGATTTGCTTAGAGATTGTTTGAGTAAATGAATAAAAAATTTTTTTTGTTATTATTTATTACAATTACCTTATTATAATTATATTTATTATTATTATTATTATTTCCTTTCAGATTGGCAACCAGACGTTCAACAAGGCTCGCCTCATGAATGCCGGATTCATCGAAGCGATGAAACTCGATGACTTTGACTGCTTCATCTTCCACGACGTCGACCTCATTCCCGAGGACGACAGGAACATCTACTCCTGTCCATCACAGCCCAGGCACCTCTCCGTGGCCATAGACGAGATGAACTACAAGTTGGCTCCTACTCAGCGTGCATACGATTAACATAATCAATTCATTCAAATATATATCATAAACATATATTTGGTTATATGTTTATATATATATATGGCTTTTTATATGATCTCCTGATTAATGAATGACCTGGAGGTAATTAATGCCTAAATCTTTCCTCTCAACCATATCTATTGGTCTATAGGTTGGCTTATAAAGAGCTGGTGGGTGGAGTTTTGAACATGAGGACCAATCATTTCCTGATGGTGAACGGCTACTCCAATCTGTATTGGGGTTGGGGGGCAGAGGATGATGACATGGCCTACAGGTAAACCATTTTAATTTTCGTCATTAACATTAACAACAAAGACATTTACAAAAACAGCAACACAATAAAATCAATAGATTAATTTATGTCTAATGAAAGTCAACGTTTGGTTTCTAATTATTGAGTATATATTTATAGATTTATATTATAAGGCCTACACTCATTTTACAAACTGTTATTCACATCATCATTATAATAATTACCATCATCATCATAGTTATTTCACAACATTCTCATTCAGGATCATGGTGGTCGGCCTGAGAGTCACCAGACCCCCGGCAAAGCTGGCGAGATACAAGATGATCAAGCACGTCAAGAGAACACCTTCTGATGCCATGAAGCGGTAAGATGTGAATTCTGTTGACCTGGAAGATAGGTTAAGAAATTATGATGAACAGTGTTTCATTAGTTGCATCACATCGTTATCATAATTATCAGTACTCATAATCACCGGCTAATTCATTTGATAATAATTTTCAGCTGTTTGTAGATCATCAAATTATCTTATGTAAATTGTTAAAAAGTTATGAAAATGTAAATTGCAAATGCTTAATGTTGTATAACATCCTTTATCTCCAGACTCAAACTTCTGTACACTGGTCCAAGAAGGTATCAGGTTGATGGCTTGAATTCTCTGGATTACAAGAGACTCTACATTGGCAACCGGCCTTACTACACCTATCTCCTTCTGGACATCGGGGCACCACCTACTAACCTGTGGTAAAATGGTTCATGACCTTGCTTCCTTTTCACACCCACTTGAGATTGTCCTACGGTAATTACGATATCGACGATGGATTTGTTCTTCTTACCATTTGCTGCGACTTAAACGACTTTAAACATCTTTTACACGAGAATTAATTTTCAGTAAATCTTTTTTTTTGCTCAGTGCCATTCGATTGTGCAAGGAAGGCATTATTAATGAGGATTTCTTTTAGATATGTTTGTAATCTCAGTTGTTTTATTTGCATAAGCTCTGTTTAGAAATCATACAGCTTCTATGGAATGTTTGATTTTTGTCTAGTCAGTAAATGCAAGTGTCGATTACCTCAGAACATTACGTAGGAATACGTGGATTACATGGGAACAGCCACTTCCGTTGCTTTTTTCTTTTTCCTTAATTTTATACCGATCAAATTTATGTTTTTAATATTATGAATAATATTTTAGCTGCACTACTTTTTGGTTCTAATTTGGTGTCGATTTTTGAATTTTATTTCATTTGGTTTCGTTTGTAGTCACATTTTACATGCTGCAACATATTTTTGAAGCAATAATTGCATAGTTTTGCATGATTTTGGTTTGTACTTTTTTTTGCATCGTTTTGAAAATTATTTAAAAGTCTTGCTTATCCTGAACATTGATATGCAATTATTGAATCATGGTATTATAAACTTATTTTGGAGTTATTTGAGATTCATCAATTGCTTTTGTTTTATTTAATGTATGTCAGATCAATAAATTATTGGTAAAGTGTTTTATTAAAAACACTAGATTTCGATTTTCTAATGATTTTGGAGTCACTGAGTTTGTCTGAGGGTAGCTAATGTATAAGGTTAGGCAGGTCGGGATCGTTGAACGATTATTTTTACTGCTGAAAAGGTTACTGGCGGTCTATAAACATTGTGCTACTGTTTTGCATGCTATAAAATGGTAGAATATATTAAACTATTTCAGATCTAAATAAAAATAATTTAGTTTGTTTGAACATCTGTTGAAGGATTTCCAATGTTGAGCACCGTGCTCTTTGAGTCTTAAACTTAATAATAAATTTTTATTTTTTGATAATTTACACCAATTATTTACAATTGTGGATTTTCAAAACAAAATTCAATAGCATTAAAAATTAAAACAGTTTATAAAAGCGGTTGTAATATTTGTTTATATTGTTTGTTTACTTTCTATTATCACCAATCTTCGATGTGATATCGGATTAAACGTAGGTGAAATGAATGATAGTCATGCTGAACAACTTATAGACCAAAATTGTAATAATGATTTTTTTGCAACACCAAATGGATATTTTAACAATATCGAGGACAATATTAAATGCTTTCGTACGGCTGAGTCAACATCCCGTCGGCACGGTAACACAAAAAGTTTCAGAGACAGAGTTGAATCCTCTCTTAGGTCGTGTAAAGACGGCGAAACAAAAATTTGCAACCATCGGGAAGAACCTCGTAAGTCATACTCCAACACGACCAAAACGTTAGAGGATTGTCCAACGAGAAACGATCGCAGAAAGCATAAAGAATGTGAACGAGTGAAGAAAAAAAGAAAGCGATCCACATCCAGTCATGGAGACATGCTGCCCGATTCATACTACGACAAACCAGACGATAAGGTCTACAAAAGGAAAAGACATAGCGACGAGCAAAACGAGATTTATTTTCACGAAAAGCCAAGAATTTCTCGTAAGCGTCTTGAAAAGGAGCGATGCAATTTGACTCAGAGTCTGAGAAAGAAGAATTATCCCAGCAAACACCGTCCTACCTCATGGTGCGAAAGATATCGCTTAATGAGGGAGCGGCTTCAAAATGAGTATAAAGTTCTCGAGGTATACTTTACAAATTCATTCGGACATAGTACAATCTAATAATACTATTACATTTTAAAATCTTTAGGACGACATCGGGCGGCAGGTGGAACCGCCGGTGAAAAAGTTACGAAAAGAAATTTCAATCGACGATCTACTCAGTTACCGAAGCGTCAAAGAACGAATGGTCTTAGACGCCTTCAAACCGCAGCAAACGCTGCGAGAATACTGTCCCCACATTACGAGGTACGAGTGCACGAAATACGTTGCCGATTCATGGCTGATATGCGACAAGATTCACTACAAAAAAGTAGTCAAAGCTCATACGGACGAAACTGTTGGTAACTGCAGCTATCTTAACAACTGCTTTAATACGAACACCTGCAAATACGTCCATTACGAGATAGACGCGAGGGAACTTTCAGAAAGCGATTTTGCCATTCCTATACCTCCCCTCAAAGTCCCGGTCTTACCTTCTATACCTGAGTCGCTCCTAGCTGATGTGTCCGGCAATTTGACCGACGGCGAGAAACGAATAAAGTATCCACCGCAGTGGATTCAGTGCGATCTCAGGGTTTTAGATTTAAACATCTTAGGAAAGTTTTCCGTAATCATGGCCGATCCCCCATGGGATATACACATGGGTCTCCCCTATGGTACTATGGCGGACGACGAGATGAGAAATTTGAAAATACCGCTCCTTCAAGATGACGGTTACATATTTCTCTGGGTGACCGGGAGAGCCATGGAGTTGGGCAGGGAGTGCCTGAAACTCTGGGGCTACAGACAAGTGGAGGAAATCGTCTGGCTGAAAACGAACCAAATCCAAAGTCTCGTCAGAAGCGGTCGAACTGGACACTGGTTAAATCACACCAAGGTGAGATTGTACGTTACTTCTTAAACTCGTAAAATAAATTACTATCACAATTATATATATAGCCATTAGAGGTAATCATAAAAGAAATTGTAAAGCAGTTTAATCGGACGTTCATCCGAAATAGAATGCCATAACATAAATTCATCGGATCGATAAATACTGCGCTTATTACTAGCTATTACCTCGATTGAATCGATCCTTGACGATTCCCATTTTTATGCATCCAGGAACACTGCATCGTCGGAGTTAAGGGAGACCCTAAAGGTTTCAACCGAGGCCTTGATTGCGACGTCATCGTGTCAGAAGTGAGAGACACCAGTCACAAGCCAGACGAAATTTACGACATCATCGAGCGACTGTCTCCTGGTACGAGGAAGATAGAGCTATTCGGTCGGCCTCATAATCTCAGGAATAACTGGGTGACGCTGGGAAACCAATTGAGCGGGAGTTACATGTGCGATCCGTCTATCGTCAGGAGGTATATGGCAGCTTGCGTTCCAAGTTCAACACAATCGAAGCCTTCGAATAATGGTGTTTCGGCGTAGGATTTTGTTAAGTTTTAACCGATCTTTTTATGAGTTTATTTGTGAATATTAGACGACTAAAAAAATATCTCTACAGCTAGTTTGTGTTTACTAAGACGATAATCGGGAGGGTTATGGCTTGGCGGAGTTTCGAATAATAAAGGGGGATCATGTCGGATACTTGGGATGAGATTCAGGCCATTAAAAACAAACAAATAAGTTTGAAGGAGAGAATAGCCGCTAAGAAAAGGCAAATAGCTGAACTTAGTTCGTCTGCCGTTTCGCTAGAAGCGTCTGTCAATTCGGCGAGCGAATTACCAGTCGCATCACCGAGCACAGCGGAAAGAGTCGTCGGAACCATCTCGTCAGCGGCATCGTCGCCATTGTGTTCAGGGTCAATACCCCAAAATGACGATCAAACACTACCTTCAACTCCCAATAGTACACACAAACTTAAACCCGAACAGTTGCTCAAAGCAGAAACCCTGAAAGAAGTGGAGAAACTAGTTTTGACGGAGATCATCGATATATCTCTGAATTTGCCTGTGGATGTGAAATCGCTTCATCAGTCATTGAAGAGAAATGCAAGTCTACACATTTTTTAATTATGCAAAGCAATAGCAATTTTCTATGACAAATTTTCTAAAAATATGTCTGAATTTTGAAGTAATATTATTTATACAATTAACAAATAATGCACTGCATTTTGCATTGAACACATATTTTAAATATTTCCTAGAATTGTCTTAGGAAAAGTTATTTTCAACCTATTTTCTCAATCCAAACAGGTGCCAGATGTCGAAATACCATTGTCGAGCGTAGAAAATTTAATTCAAAAGTACAACGTACAGAGTTTGATAACGATAAATACAGACGATGAACTTCGTGGAACCGTCGTGGAAACAGTTGATCACAAGAAGTTGACCGCTTTGTACGAGCTGGAGTTCAAAGTCCTGGAAAGCGAAGGATCTTCAAAGGAATGCATGAAAAAAAATTTAAAAAGAAAATTAGAAGAAAAAGAGGAGACGGATAGCAGCAAAAACAGCAAAGCTAATAAGAAGGTCTTTTGCAATTTCTTTATTTTTGTTTTGGTATTTTTATGTCAATCCAATTTTGCAGTTGGTTAGCAATAATGATAATAATAGATGTTACATTAGATATTACAAAGTGCATTAAAATATATTTCAAATTGACTTTGTTGCTCTTTTTTTTAAACTTTTAGCTCACTTCTAATAGATGCAACACTACAAATAATCTTTTTATTCCAACAAAAACACCTCTCCTAGAATTGCAGGCTGACAATCATATCGAAAGACTTCTCCACAAATCTAGTTTAGAAATTTCCGACATCCTAATCGATTATTTGGGTGGTTCGTGATGACCACAACCTAATTTCATATCTGAGAGTCAAACTTTAAAACTTCATTTGTTTATGAATAAGCTTAATAAGTTACATAGTGGTTATTACTATCACTTTCATCACGTAATCGCCGTCGTCATTCTACTCTCAGATGGATTCTTCCAAGAGCGACCAATTCATCGAGAGTCTCCTGTCCAGTCAATCGGCCAAAGAGAGGGAGAACAAAAAACTGACGGAAGACATTCTGCAGTTGCTCAGTCGTCCGACCACCAAAGAGCGTCTGCTCACGGAGAGGTTCAGGTCTCAGGGGGGCAGACAGGTCCGAGAGTTTTGCAGCTCCGGCACGAGGGAAGAATGCCAGAAGAACTCCGGCCAGACGTGCGTGAAACTCCACTTCAAAAAGATCATTCACAAGCACACGGACGAATCCCTCGGCGATTGTTCCTTCCTCAACACCTGCTTTCACATGGACACCTGCAAGTACGTTCACTACCAGATCGATTACTCTGACGGAAACGATTCCTCGAACTCCAAATTCGCTCTGGCCTTGACCCAACGCCAGTCGCTCGTTCCTACCACCAATCGGTTGTGGTCGGACATGTCGGGAGCCTCGAAGTTCGACGACTCCTCTAGGACCCTCTATCCTCCTCAGTGGATCCAGTGCGACTTGCGACACTTCGACATGTCCGTCTTGGGGAAGTTTGCCGTCGTGATGGCAGATCCCCCCTGGGATATCCACATGGAACTGCCTTACGGAACCATGTCCGACGACGAAATGAGGAAGCTTAACGTTCCCGTACTCCAGGATGACGGTTACATCTTCCTTTGGGTGACAGGAAGGGCCATGGAGTTGGGCAGAGAATGTTTGACTCTTTGGGGATACGAGAGAGTGGATGAATTGATTTGGGTGAAGACCAATCAACTCCAAAGGATCATCAGAACGGGTCGAACGGGACATTGGCTAAACCACGGAAAGGTTTTTAAAGTTGTTCCTTTATGAATAGACTTATGGAAGTTGCATGGTTATGAACACTAGCAGTAACATGTGATTTGATGAGATCAAACGGCACAGGCCAATTAGTATTAATGCAAAGCTTCAACATTTTAGGGCTCCCTCTATTAAATTAGATCTGATCATATCAGAAAATTACTGCATTTGTGAACATAAAACTAATTAAAGAGCTTCGTTCAATCTCTTGCACACTTATCCAGGAGCACTGCCTTGTTGGAGCAAAGGGCAATTTAAAAGGCGTCAACAGGGGGCTCGACTGCGACGTCATCGTGTCGGAAGTCAGGGCCACGAGCCACAAACCGGACGAGATCTACGGAATCATCGAGAGACTCTCGCCCGGCATGAGAAAAATCGAGCTCTTCGGTCGGCCGCACAACATCCAGCCGAACTGGGTCACCCTCGGCAATCAGGTCGACGGGGTGAAACTAATGGATCCCGAGGTGGTCAGGGCTTTCAGGGCTCGCTATCCCGAGGGCCTCCCGATGAAATAAATTATCGTTTATATAAAATTAAAATTATATTTTCTGGACTTTTCTAATATTTCCGATGAACTAACACGCATCCATGCAATACAGGCGTTGTTGGCAGCACGTCATTTGGACAAGTTTGATGGTCTGGGGTGTGACTTATGTCACCTATGCTGACAGGCACACCATTCTAACAGGGCGTCTGTCACTTTTCGTACCATTCGTCGTACTATTAATAGATTTTTATTCAAATACGTCCTTGTTTATGAACAAAACGGGCAAGAATAGATCTTGGAAACATGCGACCATTATTATTACATTGTGCACTAATCGACCGTACGTGAGATTAAATATTTTTAATGTTTTACAAATTTTTGCTCGGTTTTTTTTTTCTCTACGAATTATTCGATTCTAAAGATGGATGTCTTTCTGTGGTTTCTATTTTTATCCTTTGCCCTTTCTCGGCACCGGTCGTCCAATGGGATCGTCGGAGGTGATTACCCAAAGGGCATCAGGCTTTGTTTGACCTTTATTATACTTCCTTTTTCAGGTCCAAGATCTCTTCGCTATTCTCCCACATCGACTTCATCTGCCAGTTCTCGATCTTCGTTATTAAGTCTTCCTCTACGTTTATGTCGGGCAGGTTTAGCTTCTGTTTCGATCGGGGACGTTTTTCTTCATCCACCGGCTGGGCGACCCGGGTGGACTGACCCGAACCGATCGTCTTCGGGGGCTCGGGGAAGACCTTTACTTGGAGCTCCCACGGTTCTGATTTGTGTTTGAGCGGCTTGAGTTTATTGGCGTGGTGCCTTTTCGTCCTCGAAATCGTTGCACAAGCCAGCCTCTTCCTGGATTTTGAGGTTTCTGGAGCCAAGACCTTGAGTCTGGTTATTAGGGACAAGAGAGGGGATCTCGACAGGCTGAACCTGTGCGCGACTTCTGTTCTACGCTTTAGTTTCTTTAACTGTTCTCTTCTCGCCATGTCCAAGTACGGTTTCTTGGTCTAAGTGGTTTAATAATTATTTTGAAATTTAATGGTGCAATTTGGACATCTAATAGCAAAACTTACTTTATGTTAAGCGAGCATCCTCTTTTTGTTTGTAGTTGTCATTGTTTTGTAGAATATATTTTTGTAGTATATAATTCATTCATCAGTGCATTTATTCTAGAAATAAAGTCGCCATAGCAACCCTACCGGTATTATAAACAACACACATAATAATCCTAATAATATCGTTTCGTTTGAAACCCTCATAATCCAAAGGGAAATAATGGCTAATACCGAGCTCGATACCTTCTTGCATATGGCTTCGTGGCTGTCGATCTTGAAGGGCGAGAATCTTTTTTGGCAGAATTTACAGCAAGGACGATTGTCGAGGTACATTTGCCAATGAATTTCCTGCCTCTGTTTTCTTGGGTGTCAAATACGGACAACTTTAGACTAATTTATGTGAAGTGCGTTTTACAACGACCACAATGAACATGATTCGTTATTTATAAGGATGCAAAATGCAATGCTAGGCGTAGAATCGTTGTGGTTATTATTATTGCAGAATGTTTACAAACCGTTATTGTTAATTGTCCAGATAACCGTTGTTAATTCTAATTCAATTAAATTCGTTAAGTTTAAATCAGATCCAATCGATGTCTCACGTGGTCATATCGCCCATAGACTCCAACTTTTCTTGGAACTTTTTGGGGAGCGGCTTCCTGTTTGAATGCGGTCGCCTGTTGTTGATGTGATGCCATTTTTTGAGACACTCCCTCTCATGGAAAGGCAAAGAGGCCCTGCCATACTGATGACCACAGATGTAACAGAAAAGGATATCAGGTATCTTACTCCTTGTTCGTCTTTTTAGCCTGTCGTCAGTGGAAATAATGGGGATAATTTTTTTTTTTTAATTACGGAAATGCCACTTTACTATTGTAATTGCATTTATTAAATAATTGCCGTTTTATTTAAGTGGCGCCGTGACCGAAGTGGTAAATGCACTTTTAGTTCCTTCACTAAGTCTGACTGGTTAAATATTATGTTGCATTAATCCATTAGTTATTTTGTATAATATTAATTTATGGCTACATGTCGAGAAAATCTAAGCAGTTACATGCAATAAATAAAAAGCTCAATTACTAATAGATTCCATAACATTTAATTACCGAATAAACTAATGACCGCTGATTAAGGCTACACATAATCATTAATTAACACGTTGATGTCACAACTGATAGGCTACATAATAATTAAAATAAATGAGGATTAATTAAAAAAATACGAATAAATTATGAATGTGATATTACTTAACCGACTTTCGACCTCGACATCTGCACGCCCTTGATAAACTTTGAAACCTCAGGGTCTTTTCCATGCAACTGAAATGACAAACAATGCTGCAAAAATCCAGGCGTAATGATGTCTGCTATGGCATAAATAATAATTGTTAGTATTATTATTATTATTATAAGAATGCTACAATAATGAGGTGTTATTAGTAAACAAATGTACATAATAAATATTAATAGACTATTAAAGTCCTATTGTTAGTGGCCAATCAAATGATACTGACGGAACGCCATCAGAACAAGACAACAGTTTCCCAGCTGGGACTCTTTTGGAGAGGAATTCGTCGATGTCCCAGTTGAGCTTATTACAAATCTTAATTTCTCCGCCTTTATTCGTCATGTTGAGTTCCTCCAAAGATTCTGAGTGGTACGGATGCAGCATGTCATCGCTCAAATGTTTAGTTTTAATGAATACTTTGTCATCAAAACGATTCGTATTGAAAGCCTGGGTTTGGGCGGGACACATTTCTGAATCTTTCATGAAAGCCTTGATTGATTTTTTTAAATTAAAAGCTTGAGACCAATCGGTATTTCGGGACTTATCATTTTTCTCGTGCCCGACAAGATGAAGGCAGTTAGGAAACGATCCTTTTAAGCCTTTTAAGTTGTTGTTGGACGTGGGTTTGGTTCGTGAAATGATGACCAGGGAGTTGCATTTGCTCAACATTTTTTCCAGAGATCCCCTTTCTCCAGCGTAGGAATCGTTAAAAGTTATTTCGCTCATTGCTGCCGTAATTCAGTTCACTTGAAAATCGAATCGAATTTTACCTATAATTGCACATTTTAAAATGTTATTCAAAAATATTAAAGTTCAAATATTGGCTTTAAATGTATTTATTTTGACGAAATGTTGAAGATGTTAAGTTTCGCTATTATTTCCGTTGTTATAGTGACGATATGGAATACAAAAAGGTCAATACAAACATGAAAATGATTTCTGTTATTAAAAAAGAAAATAATTATTTGATAATTTTGACTAAACTAAAATGCTTTTTGTTATTTTATACAACATTGTAGATGTATTTTGTTGAATAACCAATCGATCAACACACAAAATTATCTATTATTACAAAAGCATCTAATGCAATCTAAATACAGTTAGAAAATGATACTTTTACCACGTTTAGACCTAGTTTTAATAAATTAATCTCATGCATAAACCTGCAACCACAGAGTGAATAGAAATTACATTAATTTATTTTTGTCTGTTGAGAAACAAATAAGATTTCATTTTTATTACATTTTAAATTGAAACCTTGAATGGAACTTTTGCAAACGAGATGATCTTTTCGAAATTATTTTAGAACACGTTAATGAAAATTAATGTTTAATAAGCAAATTCAGATGAAATGAATATGAACCTCATCCAACAAAGAATAATGAATCATTTCGAACCAGATCCGAAATGTATGTGGTTTGTGTATATGTTATCGTAAAATCGTGGGGATTTAAGAGTCGGGGGTTCGCGTTCTGCTAACATTTCATCCGTTTAATGCAACTGCTCCCTTATACGATGCTAGGGTTCGTTTAACTTGTCTGATAACTTTGTTTTGCTTTATTTTAATATAATTAAATTTTTAACTTAAGACCTGATTTCCAAAGAAAGCTAGAAACTTACAATGAATATTTCCAAGATAAACCGAAATTGCAAATAATCTTGAACGAGGTAAGCTGTTTTATTTTGTTTAATTACCCTTGATTTATGTTCTGGCCTGGGTCATAATTTTAATGCAAAATTTAGACAAATTACAAAAAAGAGGATGAAGTATATACAGGAAATTTGAAAGTTTATTGGGGCATCATCCAGCCTATTCGATTAAAACTGAAAGATGATAACTTGTCGAAAGACACTTTCAATAGGCACAGTTACAGCTGCACAGATTCCAATCAGGCAATTTCTTAAATTTGTTTTTTTCTTTCTTTTATTGAAAACAATGCTCCAATCAATTAATCGCAATATACAATGTGTCCTTGAGAAGTTTAAGTGCTAGAAAACGTTTAACAGTTTAAGGCTGATAGTGGTGTTACTGTATGCAAATTTCCCAAGTTTCCATTGCCCTATAAATTTCTTAAATTGAACATTAACAATGTGCACCCAGGAAAGCCAATTGGATTATTTCATGAACCTTTCAAAAAGCTCTACCAGTGAAGAATCGATAGGGTCTCCCGTGGACTCTCCCGGTCCGGGTGGGAGACCCCCTAGCCTGTCCAGTCAGGTGGCTCGATCTCAGAGCAGTGTCGTCATGAGGCCCAATAGGAGGAGGCCAAAGAAACGACTGTCCATCATTAATGGACACTTATTTAGTGCTGAGGTTGTCATTTGTTAGCATTTCTTATGTTAATGTTATATGTGCATGTTGTTAATGCATGTAATATTAGTATTACTTGATCAATGTAATTATTAATATTAGTTAAATAAACTTATGTTGCCAGTTAATATTAACTGTTTGCTTATTATTAACTATTATTAATGGTTAACTATTTATTGATGAAATAAAATGATAATATTATGTAAATACCATAATAACATTAAATAATCAATGTTAAAACATAAGATAAATAATATTAATTACTTACTAATTACATTACATTGTTAAATATTAAACGGCAGACGAGCATGTTCACCCCGATGCATGGCTCTCTCATGAATGTCAACATCACGACACTCGATTCGACGTCGAATGTCATCAGAACCATTCTCAACAAGTTTAAGGTTGACAACTCGCCCAATGAATTCTGCCTCTGTGCCATCAAGGCCAGCGGAGGTTCGTGCCCTGGAGTCATCGTTATCATGATCATTGTCATTATCATTGTCATCTTATATCATGATCAATATCATGATGATTGTCATCATAATTATCATTTTGATCAGCCATTGACATCTAATTTGTATAGAGTTAATTCGATGTTAAATGAAGTACATTTATTATTAATAAAAATAATTAATAAATAATAATAATGATAATAATAAATATGCTGTTGTTGTTGCTGTAGAGACTCGGATACTTGGAGATAACGTCGTTCCTCTGATCGAGAGGATTCGGTACGGACCACTGGAGGATGATGTTAAGTTCTTCTTGGTGGAAAAGTACAGGGTTGTGAATATTAATGAAGAGGTGGGTAGATGGATGTATGGATGAGTGGGTGGATAGATGGTTGGTTTGATTGACAGATAGACAGAATCTTGTCAGATAATGCACGGCATGCAGGTTAGCCGAACTGCGTACGTCAGTAATGGCAATGGTCGTGTTCGAAACCCAGCCTGCACTGCTGCCATCACCCTTGGGAAGGAGCGCTATATAAATGGTCAGAAGAAGCTCCTCTGACGCTATGCATATGGCGCTATATAAATGAAGTTACAATTACATTGATGATGACATAATCTTCCGTATGGATATATTTATGATTCAGTTTACCACCACCACATTTTATATCTACATTTTATTATTTTGTTGCAGTACATCTATCAGGAAATTATTAATTACATTATTAACGAAGTTTTCGCAAAATTATCACCAGGTGGCGAGCTTTGTGAACCTCCCCGATGCTGTTCTCGAGGCATTCCTTCTCAAGTATTCGAACGACGAAAAGTTGGAATTGGAGATGATCAAGGAAAGGTTGGTCGATCTTTCGGTCTGTGACTTAGAAATTAAATCTGCCTTGCCAAAATGATCACGACTGGTTCGACGAGGATCGAAATTTTGCCATGATGCGTTTTTGTTTCCGCTTCCCTGAAGATGCATGCAGCGACATCCACTTGGATGATATTACGATTGGCGAATATTTGTGTTTTGCGTGTTACCGACGATTTGAATTCGAATTTAAACAATTGATGGTTATGTTATTTTAATTTCAAATTATTTACTCCTTGCCTGCACCGTTTTAGGTACAACCTGTACAGGGAGAAACTGATAGAACTACTCGGAGATATGGCGGATGGAAAATAAACGGAAAGATTATGAAGTTCAAGTTAATGTTTCGACAAATTAATTATAAAATTATCAGTCTTGGTTCAGAGAAGATCGAGCAGTTTCAATTGAGCTCTGAAAATTATTTTGCAATCAAATGGAGTCAACGTTTTCAACGTGTCTGTTGAATTTATGTCACGAAATTATTTTTATAGCTCTGATTATTCAACATCGACGTGGCATTCGGGATGCTAAGTTTGAAAAATAAAAGCAACGCTACGAATTGCACGGTGTGATTTCTGGTGTGCTTTTGTCGATGTTTTGTTTGCAACATTATTTTAAAAAGTACATTTGCAGTGCTGCATCTTTTAAAAATCAAACGAAAGTATTTTTAAACCTTATTTTTTTACGTTAGCCTGTTTATCGTCACTGTCATGATTGATGTGATTGTCATGATTGGTCGCTTACAAATTATTAGTCCGATTTTAATATTTCATGACATTAGTTTTTGATATCTCAGTTGTTCAGTTCGTAATGAATAACTTCGACGTCAGCTGATTGCTCCCATTTTTACAATTTGCGCGGAGACCTGACGGTTTCCTTTGTTTATCTGCAATTTGGATTTTCCATTTTCTATTTTTAACTTCCTCACTATGGTATTTGTGGATGGACATGTTTGTGGCACATCAGTTGGAATTTAGTCAGGTACTTTAGGGTGCTTCTTATAATACCTTGTTTTGACCATTTTTAGGGATACAAATTGTTAAATGTGTATTTATTAAATTCGAATTGATATTACTGCTTTGAGGTAACAATGTTATCATCATCATCATCATCATCGTCGTCGTCGTCGTCGTCGTCGTCGTCATCATCATCATCATCATCATCATCATCATTACCGCCATCATCATTATCATTATATATTAGTATTTTTCTTGTTAACCTTTAATTGAAACAAATCATCTCATTTTCGTAGAATTGCCAAAACTATTAACAGTATCTATTCGACTTGTATTATATTTGTATTTATTTTTTTGTGCACTGAGATCGATTTAGCATTCATTATTATTTGTTAAACTGATAAACAGAAAGAGTAATGTCTCACGACGGTTGCACGATATGTTCTTTTACAAATGTCATTAAGTTTAACATTAAATTTTCATTCGTTATGTTGTTGGATAAGTTCTCCACAAGTAACTTGAAAAAATAGCCAGTGACATTTCCCGATTATAAAAATGTGAATGAAGTTCATTGATGTAGCGCGATAAGGCACTCTAAAAATGGACTACATACAAGTCTAAATACTACAGTCGCTAGTCGATAGATCCAGGCGACATTGTAGGTCAGTGAACATTTAATTTGTAAAAAACTAATTAATTTTTAATTATTTTTTTCTTATATTCAGACTCTTTTTTTTATACGTAGGACAGTAGCGGTACTCGATAAATCCATCAGAAAATAGTGTGCTTGCTTTAAATTGTTGCTAAATCCTCAGACAAGACAAACTGACATTCAAGTGCAAATTACCAAAGCAATTGGAAAAAATACCCAAATCCTTGATAATCCCTTAGCACCAAATTTTGAACCGGAATGACTTCTCGACAAGATAACTTAAATCACAATCGAGGGTCTGCTCCAAGCTTGTCTTTGGCGGATGGTTTGGATTTCGGCGATGAGACAATGAACGTGGGATATTTAGAGGTGGTGAATTCGCAGATAAGTAACAGTCTCGAATATGCAATCGGATTGCTGAACACTGAGGTACTGTTTGAAGCGCCTCATCTGGTGAAGCAAATGCATTGCTTGCTGAGTTATCAATTACAAAAACCCACACGCGTTAAGCCATTGCTGAAGCTAGGCTTAATAGAGAAACTCAGAGATATCTTGAATTCCTTATTGGAGGAAGAACGGCGAACGACTTTAAGCGGCAAAGAATTGGAAAATTACGTCGTCTTGGTTTGCCTGGATGTCTTTCCGGCTCTGCCTAACTGGAACTGTTTTCAAGAGGTGGATAGAATCATGTTCAGAAACCTGATGAAGGGCAGACGATTCGAAGAAACTCAAAGAAGCAAGAACGAAATCATCAATTCACTCGGGATATTCTGCTCGGTTTTCAACATCTGCCGACAGGCCGACTTCATTCCATCTCACCTCCTGCTGCTACTGAAAATGATTTATTGGGCAAATGAGCTCGACGTACTGTCACAACTAGTGAGCATCGAAGAAATTATAAATCTAGTCAAGATGATGATGTCTCGTGGGGATCGCTTCTATATTCTAGTCGGACTTTCGATCCTTCGGACGTTGATCACGAAACACGTCCATGCCTTTGATGGAGAGTTTAACGAAACTAAAAATCGCGTCAGATCCTGCTTCATGCTTGGGACGCCGCGTTGGGTCGAAGATGTCTACGCAATGTTGGCTCCAAGCGAGGACATGACTCTAAATATGTTCATTTATTATCTCAAACACGCGGACCTAAGTGACAGAAATCACACTGAAAGTGATTTAATTGGTCCTATGCTAAACTATATCATCCCTACATTTGGAGAATATGAAATTGTAAACAATATTGACGTATGCTACACCCAACTCAGAAAGTTTATCCGAGGAGTCTTGAATCTGCCGAAGGACGCTGGGAGTCACAGAGGCAGTCTGACAGTTACAAGCGACGGAATTGAAATGTTTCGAATTTTGGTCTCTTACGTCTTGGAAGCGCTTGACAATGTAGGAATTGAGAGCTTCTTCCACAAGGAAATCTGTGACATGCCGGCGGTCAAAAAAGCCAAGGTATCATCACCGACTGGAATCAATTTGGGATTGCTCAAATCGGATTCTTTAGACAGAGTCCTCAGTCCTTCGCGTGCGTCAAACTGGAACGAGCGTCTGATACAAGCTTTGAGACTGATCTCCATTCTTTACGAAGTCAACGAAAATTGGGGAATTTTATTCTGCACTTTGACGACGGAGCGTTTAATCGACCAAACAATTTTTATCAGCCCTCGTCTGGAGCGGGACACCGATAGCGATATATTCAAGGATATCAATAGCCAGAGAGACGAATTATCTGTTTTGTATCATAATACGATGCAGTATCCATTTTTGCTGTCTTATGGAGCTCGTAGAGAAATCATGTATAATGTTATAAACTTTGAATTGGATGGTGACGAGCTAGAGGATGTTTCGATCAAAGTGTCAAGGTCAAACATCTTAGATTCTCTCGTACAGAATCATTGTATATTCGAAAACCAAACCAAGAACGTCTGGAATTTTAAATTTGAAGGAGAAATTGGAACAGGCGAGGGCCCCAACAAGGAGTTTTATACGGAATTCTCATTAGAATGTCAGAGATATGACTTAGGACTTTGGAATGGTGAAGCTGTCAAAAATTCTAATGGAATCGCTTACTCATATTCGTCCTGCGGACTTTTTCCCTCGGCCAAAAGTTGTCTAGCTACTAGAAAGATCTCGCCTTTAAAATTGAGGGCTATGGGAATCATAATTGGTAGATCTCTTCTGGAAGGTCGCCAGTTGAACTTAAATTTTAGTACTGCTTTGTTCAAGTGCCTATTCAGAAGTCAATCTCACAATCAATGCCTGACGCTTGTTGACTTCAAACAGGTCATGCCGAACATTTTAGAATTTGTTTCGGATCTTGTCGACACCTTAAGAACCAAGTGGAACATAGAAGATGATAAATCGCTCACAGCCTACAAACGGAATGTGCTTTTGGCTGAACTTGGCTGCGGCGGATGTTCATTTGAAGATCTCTGCATAACCTTCACTATTCCAGGATTTCCAGACATGGAGATGAAGAAAGGAGGCAGTGATGTACTTTTAACGCTAGATAATTTGGAAGAGTATCTACAGCTACTGGTCTGGTTCGTTCTTTATAAAGGTCCCCAGAAATTTTTGGATATAGTATCCCATGGATTCATGGAGTTAATACAGGGAGACTACTTATATATGTTCTCTCCTCAAGAACTGGAGCAATTGTTTTGCGGAGTGGCAACGGAAGAATGGACAGTGGATTATTTGAAGGAGAATTGCGTCTTGGACGAGAAATTGTCGGACGACACCCCGGTCGTTCAATATCTGTTCCAAGTGCTGTCCTCGCTCTCCGCCAGCGAACAGCAGCGATTTCTGAAATTCGTCACCAGCTCAACGAGATTACCGTGTGGCGGTTTGGGCGAATTATCGCCAAAGCTAACCATCATGCACAGGTACTCTGAAGAAGACCCCGATCGATATTTGCCAACATCCAGTAGTTGTTTCAACATATTATTTGTGACTGATTACAGCAACAAAGAAATCCTAAGGGAGAAGCTGTTCTTGGCTTTTGACGAGGGACTTGGTTCATTCCAACTGGTCTAAAAAAAAGTCTTATGACTCGAGTTTTGGATAATTTAATTCAGAATTATCAATGAGTTTTTTTAATAAATGATCTTAAAATTATTTCTGTGTGTTTATGTCATCCAATCCAAATAAAAGAAACTATTTAAAAAGAATTATTAACATGTAGTTACATTGCAATTATTTCATAGCTTTCCATTTTTAAAAATATTTTCCTATTTCCCATATTAATTGTGATGCATATTTTTATTGTACATTCTCAAAACAATTTCAAGTAAGATTATAGGCACGAATTAACACTCTACTATTTTGGTGTAGATTTCATTTATCTGTGACATTTGTGATATTACATGTTTCAATGTAAGAACGTGAACCTCAAGAAAATATAATGCTAATAAAAATTGTATTTGGACTATTTCGGAAATCGGTTTCAGAAGTACAAGCCCAAATTTATCGATTTCTCATTAAGCGTACTTGTCTTCTGCTAATCCAACCGTTGATTTGTTTGCTCGTGATTTCAAACTGAATTTTGAATTGTTCCTTCACAAACCAGCTCATACGGCTTTGAGGATTGTTTCTGAACCATTCCTCCATTGTGACAGCCGCCTAAAAAATAGTTTTGAAAAAACTTCAAATTTTGTAACATTCATCCACTTCCTTATGAGGTTCAACAGACAACAAACAGGCCAAATAGACTAAATTCACAGCACAGCCTCATAATCTTCGAAATAATAAAAATCAATAGAAACACTTCTCAAACCCTTTTCAAATTTTCTTTGGCTTCCTTTTTACTCTTCGGCTTTGGCATTTCTGGTGGAACCCCATATTTAGTGGAATCCATTACTTTTCTGGCCAAGTCAAACCAAGCATCTATTTGATAATCTCGGATTCTGTAATTTGTCTTGAACTGTTTCTTTGCTTCGTCGCTAGGAAAGGGATTTTCCATGTTTTTCATCAGCCATTCTTTCATCGCATTTATTACCTGTATTTCCATGAGATGATGGTAGAGTTTTTATACAAATTGTCGTAATTTGGTGCAATTAAAAAAAAACGAAAACAAAAATGTTTAATTTCATTTAAGTAATAAGGTTGCATATTACAAGAGTTTCTTAATTATATAATCAATTGACTTAAGGCTAATATTTCGAGGCAATGCTAAGTTA
Organism: Whitmania pigra; assembly: GCA_021613335.1. NCBI lineage: Eukaryota > Metazoa > Annelida > Clitellata > Hirudinida > Haemopidae > Whitmania > Whitmania pigra. Next base: position 918,607 of record JAJTWR010000005.1, read on the forward strand.
TTAAAGGCCATTGTGACGAGATGTTACTATATGTTACTGCTCATATAGCTGCGAATATTACAACATTTTCAGCTGAACAAAGAAAATGGTTCAAAAAGGAAATGATATTTTTCGAGTTCTTATGTTAGAAGTATTAAGCATCAGCGGGCATTAATGAAAAATTTAGCAAAAGTCGATTTACAGGTAGTAGCGTTTGTGAGTCAGGATCAACGTTAACAATTAAAGATTACAGACTTTGTTAAATGTAACAAAAAGGTGACCTTCTTTGATAATGCAGTCGTCATTTTTACAATTGAACAAATAATTAACAATAGACAGATGGAAATATTTGCTTCAATTCGATTATACACACATCATCTTCGTTCGAGGAAATTCGAAGACATTGAAATTGTTGATAATTTTATAGTTTTAAAAATTTATCAATCGAAAGCGCGAATATAATTTATTTCAGGTAATTGATATATATTAATATATTTCCTTAAGGTAAGTCTTGCATTTCAGCTATACTAGAACTGTTATTCGCAGTTGAACCATGTCAGACGAGTGAGTGAGTGAAAACGATGATGAGCGCCAAAGACAAGAACAGCCGCATAACCATTTGACATGTTTTATTGTAATAAAATATTATTATTTTAGTCAGTTATAAATTCCCAGACGCTACTAGTAGTCTCTATTAATCCAATATCGATGAACAATAAAATTCTGTTATAATAATCAAATCATGAAGTGGACGTTACTAAAATATAAACAGACACACACAATAAAACCTTCATATTTTTACGTTTGTTTTATTTTAAAAATTTAATTTGTTAATCAAAATTGTTTAAATTTTGTTTTAAACTTTGTTGTGTGGGACTGTTAACGAATGATTTCTGCAAATTGATGATGTACATAGATTAGATAGCTTTTTACATAATAATACTCAATAGATTGTAGAGTAACATTTATAGCTTGAAAACTAAGGAATTTGGTAGCTTCATTTTCAATAAATACAATTCTTTAAAAAGTACTCGCAAGAATTTTAGAAGTGCCAAATTTTCTTTTCGTTAGAAGCCCATTAAGGACTCCGCCATCATCGCATACTTGTAATGTAATTAACTAAATTGCCAATTCCCTCCTTATCCCACAATTTCATTAAATAGCAATATTTTCTAAAATATATCTAATCATAATATTTTGTATTTCCCCATTACATAGACCATTGTCACCATAATCAATTCTGCCAACATAGTAAGTTTGTATTCAAAGAAATCTTTGATTCCATCAGTCCCGGTATTATTGTTCGGCGTTATTGGCATTTAAAGCTGCTCTTAGATTTCTCATTCTTCTCCTTCTTCTTCTTCTTCTTTCAAACCAGGCGCTGACTTGTTTGGGTGAAATTCCGAACTCATTCACAAACTGCTGCTTCACGGCGCGAGATATGTAGGCGTTGTTGTTAGGGTTGTTTGCCACCCATTCCTCCATTCCGATAATTGCCTGAAGTCGTTGTAAAAATTGATTGATTTAAATTGTTGTGTTTTTCAATTACATATTAAGTGCCATTGGGTTGTTATTCGATTGACAAAATGAGTAGTATATTTCGATGATATAATCATCTTTAAGAAATTATTAATAACAAAATAAGTTTAACCCTTTTCAAATTGTCTGATTTTTCATTCACTTGAGACGGGACATATTTTGCTGGATCCATGATTAACCTGGCATTTTCAAACCAAGTAATAATGACATCTTTACGAATTCTATATTCTGTTTCAAATTTTTGTATCACTTCGTCGTTAGGAAAGGGATGCTCCATGTTCTCCATCAGCCATTCCTTCATCGCATTTATTGCCTGTGCATTTGTAGAATGTTTTATTTTCGGACCAGAAAGTCATCGGAGATGAAACAATTAAAATTATCATGTAGTATTAACTAAGTATATTTTTTACCTTTTAATAAAAAAAATCAAATTTCAAAGCAATTTAGTAATATCCTTATCCTACAAGCGATTTCCGGAAATATGATTAATTGAACTAAAATATGTATTTTCATGAGTTTATTTTGTTGAGGGGATGCAAAAGATTATGCATGCTCAGCACTTAAGAGATGAACAAATGTGTTATTTGAATGAAGTCTGAAATTACTTTAAATGCCTTTAAACCCCTTGTCGAGTATTACATATGTTGTGTTTGTATGGGATTATAAATATCACATAGTATTAGCTGAATATCGTAGTTATAATTAATTGCATTACATTCTATTTCGATAAGTTATGTTTTTAACAAAAGCTTCTGTGGACAAGTAAAAGTGACCAAAATAAAGTTGTATCGAATGTGGCAAATGTTTCGAACAACAACAAAGCAATAAAATGACCTTCTTTGACAATCTTCTGTTAGTTCTTCCATTCGTCATAATGACATTCAAATCTAAATTAGTTGATTAATTTTCTTTAAAATCCGAAAAACGTTTCTTAATTATATTTGGCTTAATTATTAGAATCGTACATTTTTCATACAATCACCTGTTGCTTAAGCAAAAATACTTTTATATCGCCCACTTCCTATGATTTACAATTTTACTAATGTGTTTTTTTAGTCAATGAAAAAAAGTTTTATAATTTTATTTAATACTTTAAACAGTAAATTAAAAAAAAAACAAGTTTAAACATTTTTTAGAGTTTAATAAATAAAAAAAAATAGAAACAGTTAAAACATTCAAAACGAGTCTTGACGAGACAATCCTACGAAGCATTTTCGGCGAGAATATTAAAATTATTGCTTTTATTAAATTAAAGCAGAATAAAATACTAGTATATGAGACTAATACCATTTAAATCGATCCTATTTATTATTACAGTCGAACCGGTTATGTCGCCGGCCTAGGGGTTTGGAAAAAAACCTCGAGATAAACGAAAATCATTATGGCGACTGTATATTAACATGTGCTTTCAATTTCTTTATGTACATAATGTACGTTAACAAATAAGAATGTATAAGAAAATGTTCTGGCTATCATAGGTATCCAAAATTGTGTGCATTTGATTGTTGAGCCACGAATCCATGTGCTCTTGTTGAACTGCAGCTCTCTCCCCACAAATTGCTTTGATTACAATGTTTGTGCCCCTTTTTAAAATGACCCAGCAATCTCTGACTTGCTTTAAAGTCAGGACGTCCTAGCTTGGCAGCAAGGATGTCAGCTTTCTCCATCCTGTTCATGGACGGGAACTTTTGCTGCTCGCGAATTTGTAAACCATTGAAGCACTGCATCATCGACATCTTTGTGCTCAGCATTTCTAAGTTTTTTTTCTTGCTGGATCAAAGACAGACTTCTCGCTCATTTGCTTTATCTCGTCTGCCTTGTTTTTCCATTCTGGAATGGTGTTTGATGGAATGTCATGCTGACAAACAAGGTCTGCTGGTTTGTTCCTTTTTCTAGCTCCCTTACGATTTCTCTCTATTGACTGATTATTTTTTCCTGTTTTCTCATAACACTTCCAGACATTTTTAGAACAAAAAAATGAACAGAATAGCTAGAATAGTGTGTTACCCCTCAGACAAAATCAACGAGAGTGAATTGTGTTAGGTAAAATAAAAGAATAAACTTAACCAATGAGAACATGCTACAACAACGTGGGAATTTTAAAAGGGATCGAGATAATTGATGTAAAGTTGTGAATTTGACCCTCTTTACCAAATCGTAATTCAGAGTCATTCAATCAAATGAGCCTAATAATAGACAGCTTTTTGAATTCTTTAAAAGCGCTACTTAGTACTCGACTAAGGAATAATTTTAGGCACAGGACAATAGAGTAATTCTAAAGATATAGAATTCATGTCGTTGATAGATCACGAATCCTTTGAATTATTGTGTGGATATGCGAAATCAGATGTTATCCCATATCAAGTCTCGGGACTTTATTTGGTAATAATTTATTATCTCACCATTTCGTAACACTTTCCAGTTGGTTATAATAAGAAATTAGGTAAATGTCTCTGCCTGATATGGCTTCAAGCCTTTATGACACCGCCATTGCCGATGGAAATGGAGTTTCTGAGGCACTGAAATCCAAACTAAGTGCACTGAAAGGCTTGGGTATTGTGGAGATGATGATAGGAATCACTTGCACTGCTTCCTGTATTGTTTTGATTATCATCTTCAACAATTCTTCTCTGACAAACGTGGGATACGGCATTTGGGGAGGATTATTCGTGAGTTTGTTTGACTTATTTGTTACAGACCAAAGTCGTGGTAGATTTGTTGAAATCTGTTGGTAATTAAGTCAATTTATTTCTAATATGTTTTTAGTATTTTTTCAATGATTGGTTTAGTCATCGTTGTAATTTTGCTTACTGAAATACATTGTTTATAAATTGAATGTGAATTCTTAAACTATTTACACAAGTTCTTTATTGCTGGACTGCTAGGAACTTTAGTAGCTGATAAAAGTCAAAACAGTAAAGGACGCTTGGTTAGTTTTTAACAAAGATTAATTAATGGATCAATTCCTGTTTTCACTTGAAGTTAAAGATATAAAACCAAATGGATACGATGATTTATTATATTAAAACTTTTATAATTAAAACAAAAATTATTCCTGTTAGCATTTTTATGTTATGTTTTTATTATAATAATAGTTTTATATATTTTTTAAAAATTATTCCTATAACAATTTTTATGTTACCAGTTGAGTGCAGCCTTGAATATGTCAGTAATATCTGCTTGTACGTCCCTTCTTATCATATCCTTGAGCGTCATGGATTTAACTGAACGATTGATGAAAAGACCTGGAATGTCGACTGGGTTTTCAAATTCGTCAGTAAGTTCTTTTCAAGTTATATTCAGGTTCATCAATGGCTTGAGGTCCATTGATGGACTTAAGGCTACCATGAAGATTGTCTTCATTCATGTTCTATTCGAGTTCTGTCAGCCTGATTGTCCCTGCTAGGAATTGAACCCCTAGTTGCAATAACTGTTGATACGTCAAAAGCATAAATGCATCTGATGATTTCATTTACTTGGAAATTATCAAACTCATGAACCGGCAACAAAAGATGAATAAATACGTTTTGATCAGTTTACTGATTAGCATAATAATAATAATGAAATCTGTTGATAAAAAAGAATTATACTTCACTAAGTAGAAAAACATAACCTCGTCATGTAATAAGATAAGTACCTGAGCTTTTATTATTTTCCGTTAATTTAATCTGCTTTGTCTCCAAATATTTTTTAAAGACATTCATTCGTCCATTGATTTTTTTAAAATTTGTTGCTTATTGTTTTCCAGGTGTACGAGAAATACTCACAGAGAGAATTCGATGCGAGCATTGTAATCACGTTCATCATCGCCATATTGGCTTTGATTGAAACTACGCTTTCTCTAATCAGTTCTACTCTTTCATCTCAAGTCATAAGCCACGAAAAAATTGGTCAGTAAATATTAAAAAACTTAGCAGATAAGATTTAACAATTCAGCTTAACTTTAAAATGATTGTTAAACAATTTATTGAAGCCACATCCCAGAGCTATGAACTCGAAATCAGTAAAACAAGTTTTAAAAATAGATTCAACAAGAAAACAGCGAAAGGTTTGGGAATAACTCAGATCATTATAGGGATCGTATGTGTGCTCGTAAATAGTGTCCTAATAGTATTTCATTCTCGTGTCACTGCCGATGTCTCATTTATTCTCGGTTACGGGATCTGGTGTGGAGCTCTTGTGAGTTGATTTTGTTTTTGTGAAAAATTAAATTTTTCAAGATCTGAAGTTATTATTTTTTTTTTATAGTAAATTTATTATTTTACTTTTTCTTCTAAACACTCAAATTGAACGCGAATATTTACATTTTTTAAATTATTTAATATATTATTAATGATAATTATTTATTAACTAATATATCTGTTTGTCGAAAGATATTATTAGTAAATCCGCAATAAATGCCGAAAAACTTTGGTTGAATCAATCCACAATAATTAAATACACAACAAGTAAATGCAAATTTTTTTTATAAATTTAAAGAAATGAGTTTTTGTTTTTTATCTTCAATTTTAGTTTGCAATTGCCGGATTCATCGGAATTTTTTTGTGGAAGAATCAAAACTGCACGGTGAATTTAATTTTTCATAACGTTGCACAAACAATTTATTTCCGCATTTGAATTTTATTCGTTAAACTTCTGAAAGTTTTTATACATTTATTGATAACGATGACAACCATCACTGACATTTATTCGATAATAAAATTATCAACACTCAATCGTTTATAATAAGACTCAGTAACTGGTAATCTTTGTAAAAGTTTCAAATTATTTTGAATCATTTATATTATTTTTTTTTTATTTTTTTTTATTTTTTTTTATTTTCAAATCGCCAGTCAGGATCAGCTGTTGGAATGATCATCTTGGCATTTGGCGGAGCTGCCTTTGGCATCACTCTGAGCACCTTTGATTTGACGAAACTGATTTATGAAAGGAATCGATATCGATACTTATTTTCTGAAAATAACAACGTAAGTTACTTAATTATTATTTTATATTTTTTCTTTATTTTATTTACAATCAAATTTTATTTCAATTTCCTTTTTTAACACACTCAATTACACGTAGGCGTTCTATTTTTCACTAACAATTTCTTCTTAACTTTCAAACGTGCGAAAGTCACTTATTGATCTATTAACAAAAACACCTTGTACCTATGATCAATAAAGTCTTAAATACATCAAATATGAATATGAATCTCCGATGTGAATGTGAATATAAATATGAATAAAAATATGAACAATATCTTACGTCTGCCATTAATAACATCTTACATCTATCCTTTACTCTTCGATTAACTGTTGCATTTTACTATTAAGACACATTACGTGAGCACATTAACGGAGTATGATTTTGACATCGGAGGCTGCCTCGTCATTGCATTTTCAGCTTTTGCCGACGCCATCCTGACTCTTGCCTTTGGATTCCTCTGCTGTAAAGCCGTGTGCTGCGTTGGGGCAACAGTATGTTGTTATCATAAATTAGTCATAATTATTATTTTTTTGTAAACTTGTTATTTGGTAAAGCTTAGCTTGATTTATTTGGCTTATCAAGTTTTGTAATATGTCTACAAGGTTTGAGCATTTGTAATGCTTGATAATTATTATTTCTTCTTTACTATTTAAAAATACATTTGAACGCTCAGTGTCAATTATTATAATTTAGTAACTATTATTAATTAGAAATTATTAGTAATTAATTCCTTTACTTTTAAATTTTACTATAGGATTCACTCCAAACAATTCCTCAGCCTCGTCCACCGGTTCCAAGCATTCCATTTCCAGATGATCCACCAGCCTATGAAGAACCAGATGCTCAAGGTAAGTTCTACTCAAATGAAAATAAAATAATAAATAAAAAATCAATAATTAAATTAATAAATAATTAATAGCTATGGTTTTTGGCTAGCCATTCATTCAGGTTACCAAACGTTGATATTGCCGACGGATTCATTTCCAAGTTGGATTTAGCAACAAAACCTCTGAGGGGCCACAAAAATGTTTGATTTGTTTATTAAGAGAAGAATTCACAAGAATTGCTCAAAAAATAAAAAAAAAAGTTATGTATTTAATGAGCAAACTATGAAAGGGCCACTTGAAAATCTTGACGCTTGCGCAGCCACCTTATATTTTACTCATTTTGAACAAAGCCATAATTAGTAGTCTCGTTGAATTTCAGTGATTTGTAACAATTTTTGACGATCTAGTTATTGAATTTTGTTTTATGTATTAATTACTTATTTTATTTATTAATAATAAATTAATTATTTATTCAATTATTTATTACTAAATTAATTAATAACACATAAAAATATTGAAGGTTAATTATTCAATTATTTGTATATTAATGTTTGAATTTTTTAATTTGCATAAATTTATAATTACTATTTAATTATTTTATTTAATTAACGCAATATATATTTCATTAAACAGGTTATTTTTGTTAAAGATCCCATTTTGAATAAACGTGTAATAAAATACTATAGAAGGGAATCTGAATAAATTTGTTAAAATGATCTTCAACTTCAATTTAATTAAAGTTTTTTTAATAGTTTGGAAATTTTTGTGATAATTCCTAACTTTTTACTGAAGAATCTTTTTTATTGACGAGCGATATTACTTAAAATTAATCACAATTAAATCTTAAAAAATAGTTAAAAACACTTCTGCAATTCATGAAATTAATTACTTGCACAACAAAACAATTGCGCACAAAAGATGTACAATTTCTATGGAATTATAGGAGATAAAATTAATCTTAAATTTATGAAATCATTGAATTAGACAAATATTCGTGTTAGGGTTTGTTAATATTCATTGCGCAGCATAATAACCTTTTATTTCATTAAAAAATTTATTTGTAAATCGATTTCTTTATCGTCTTCTTCTTCTTATCACTTTTTTGTTTTTTGCTAATTCATAATCATCGATTTGACTTTTAATCTATCAATCGACTGAATTCCATTAGTTATATTGCACATATCTTTCAAAATTAACTAGATTAACATTAAAAATTACTTCGATTGTTTAAAAAATTATGTAATGCAGTAGCAATTTGGGAGGCAATGAAATAAATTACTCCTTTGGATTTGGAATAACTTACATGCAGCTTATGGTTTAATCATTTACAATGTTCATATAGTTGTTTTAGAGTGTCATTAATATAAATATTTAGCTGCAAAAAATGAACAAACGTTTTAGCATAAAATTATTTAAGACTTAACATTGATTGAACCAAATCCTTAATTTATTATTTTGCAGTTTTGCTATTGGAATGGAAATTAATTAAAATTTAAAGGTATACTCACTGGGAAAATGTAAATTCATCAAATAAATAAATAAATTAAAATAAATTCTAAAGTCTAATTAAAACAAATTATTTGCAATTAATTTCTAACAAACGGATTACTTAAACGTCAATAAAAACGTTCAAAACACTGAATATTACTTTCTCACTTCTGTTCAAATTCGTTTATTATTCTTTTGTTTATTTCCGAACAACATTTTGAACCAAATAAAAAAAACGAAACATAAAAATCTTTTAATCCGGTTTTGATGTAGGGGTTGGTTATTTTACCAGCATTTTTTTATTTAATAACTCTGACATATCGACGGCTTTGCTAATTGTTCATTTCGTGAAATTGTGAACAACAACGATTAATGAGAAGATGATGGATTTTTCTGAATTCTGAATGATAATTCTGAAAATTAATGTAAAATAATTTGTTGGATATTGCAGCTCGTTCTTTAGATGCACGCGATATTATGACTGTTGCCACTACATTGCTTGTAGAAACTAAACCCATTCCGCAAACCTGCACAAACATAATATTCATTAATTAATGTAAACTCAATAAATAAATTAACATACAATTGTATTATCATAACATTATCATTGTAATGTTAATGTCATTGTGTTATCATCATATTATAATTGCATTATCAGTGTCTTATCATTGTATTATCATTGCATTATCATTGCGTTATCATTGCGTTATCATTGTGATGCATGTTGCAGGACGTGCTGATTGGCGGAATGGGTAGCGGTTAAATAACGACAGTCGCAATGTGTCGTGATCGCAACCCAGCCTGCAAAGCCAGGGAGCGCTGCATAAATGGTGGATCGATTAAGAACTTCCTTCACATAATACCCGTATGCATGAGGCATTCAAAAATTTGGATAATTACAACTAGTTAGCAGAAGAAGACGTATAATTTTTATTAAATGATATGTATATATAAGTGTTTGTCATTATTGAACATTTAAACTTTGCTTATTGAACTCATACACATGTTCAGCTGATACTTCATGCTGAAGGATGTTTATTAAATTTTTTTGAATAATAATAATAAATTATAACATTATTTGGTAAAATAAATATTGACAAATACATTTATTTTAAATGCACTAAAAAATAATTAAACAAAATAATTTTTAAAAAACAATTAAACTAAATATTCTTAAAAAAATAATAATTATGTTACGACTTTTTAAATCAAATTTTGAATAAAACGATTTGCGAATTGTTTTAACACTAAGTATTGCTGTCTGTTGCCAATTTTTTTCAAATTTTGAATATTTATTCCATTGCGTGTCTGCGTACATTCCTTTTGAAAAGGTTCACTTTTTCCATTTTTATCTAAAGGAGGTGGAAGTTGGAGCCTTAATGAATGAAGTCACGACAAGTAATCATTAACCCAAAGAAAAGGCATAAATCGATGGATTGAGTGCAACATTAAGTTCGAAATTTATTAAGCAAAAAAAACCAGTTTTATTTTATCGTTTATTTTAATTTTAATTTTTTTTTATCTTTATTTTAAAGTCTTAACACTGACATTTAATAAACCGTTACTCACTGATTAATATTCTAGGATTAGTCTTATTTTTATTTCGATTTTTTACAGAGTTGCGATTCGTTAAAAACAATTTTGATTAACTAAAATTTTAAATATAGCAAAAATTCCACTACAAGAAATTATGTAAAGAAAGTGTAAAAAGTCACATCAAAAAATCATTACTTCCAGGAAAAGACATTGATCGACGGTATGCACGAAACGCACCCCAAAATGAACGCAATATCAGATTGCTTATAGCGCCAAACTATGCGAATAATGTTTCAAACTATATCACTACTAATAAACCCTACTAATGTTTTGGTCATCCAGCTTAAAACTTTCAACAAACTCTTAAAGTTGTTATATTGCATTAGTATAAATTTTATGGTTCAAATGAAAATACAAAATAGCAGTAGAAATGCTAGAATAAAATTAAACTTTGACAATTTTTATATTAATTTCGTTGCTTAGAAAAATATATAAGCGAGGGCAACTTCATTGTTAAGAATCACCAAATTTCCAAAATTGCCTCATTTCCACCTCTTTGAAAGGTTAAATCGATGAGAACTAAATAGCAATTGTCTGTAGGTGTGAATAATGTGAAGAAAGTGTGAAAAGTCACATCAAAAAATCATTACTTTCAGGAAAAGACATCAATCGACGGTATGCACCAAATGAACCACAAAATTGTTGTGGTGTAGCAATAATTAAGTTTATTATTGCGTAATTAGCTTTAGATATTTATTATATTCTCCGATAGGAATTAAAAGAAGATCTAGACAATTTATTCCTTAGACATGCGAACATATGCATTAATAAGAGTCATATTTCTTAGACATGCAAGCAAATGCATTTATAAAACTTCAGAAACAGTTCAGAAACGATTTTTGAAATTGTAAGTGACAATTCGTCAAAATGATTTCTCTCTCCTTCTGGATGTTGATGAATATGGGTAAGTTGTAATGATTCATTCATTGTATTGATTAGGCAAGTCATAATTTCAAGTCCAACAATAAAACTTTCCATCATTAATGAATGATTAATTTAAAATGATTAAAATGAAATTTATGAAATTAAATTAAATTTCGGGTTTAAACGTTCGCAGGCATCTTATCTATTGTCGAAACCTCTGAAATAAACGTAGCTCTTGGAAAATGGGCTAGTTCCAGTGTTTGGTTTAAGTTTCACCCCGAATACATGGCTTTGGACGGAGACTTGAATAGTTCCTTTTTATTGTCAAGGCAAGGTTTTCAATGGCTTATAGTCGATCTTTTTTGGAGATATCGGGTCAATAATGTCGTTGTAACAAAGCAGGATTCAAATATTGGTAAGTAACATTTGTTAAAATCAACAATAAGACTATGTGTTTGCAAAGATTTCATAAATGTAGTCTCGATTTTAGATGATATACTTGTCGCAGTCGATGATGGAGCATTTACCAAATTAAAGAACATAGAATCACTAAAGACCATTTGTAAGAGAGAACCAGCAAATATTAAACCTAACACAACGGTTTACAATTGCTCACAAAGTATCGGTAACTTCGTGATAGTAATCCCAAAAGTTAATGCTAAGCAACCTGTTGCTTTGTACGAAGTTGAAGTTTACGGAATCTGGGCAGAAAGTTTGGCTTTATTTTATAGTTTGTCTTAACAATGACATTTTATAAAACCGTTAATCATACTTTGCTTAAAATTAATTCATCACTAATTAATCAATATTCTAGATTATCCAGAAATGCCAAACGTGCTTCTAAACAAAGACATTCGTGCCAGTGGCGCTAATTTCAGTACGCAGTTTCACTATATCTCGACCAACATAAGATTTTTTGCGAATATTCAGTTGTTAGTGGATGGCATGACAATTCCAACTGGTTGCATACATATAGAGAGATATGGCTATGTTGACAGCTGGTTCAAAGTAGACATGGGGAAACCTTACTATATCGATTATGTTGCTTACACATTAAGACCATCCGCACACGGTAAACATCAATTATTATTTTTTTACTACAATTGTAAACCATTTAAAATGTTTAGAAATGTTCTGACGTTTTTATTCTAAAATATTTCATCTTAATCTTGACTTGCTTGCAGCCATCGAAGGATCTTTGAACTTAATGGCTGGATTCAGCGAATATGATTTCACTTCTCTGATTCATGGTAATTATCCTCTCTGTGGTCAGTACCAAGGTATAATTGGACGAAAGGAAGGCAGAATCACAATAAAGTGCAATGCCAACCTGCCCGCCTACAGATATTTCACTATTCAGCAACCCTACGGAGTTGACGCTTATTTGGTTACTGTTTGTGAACTCGAAGCATACCCCGCATCCAGCACTGCTGGTAAGGCTATTATTTACTTTTGAAGAAAAACTCCAAAAGTCGGCATTTTCACTTTTTTTTATAAAACAATAAAATTAATTTAATCGCACTTTATTAGTTTTCTAAATTTGTTTTCTAAATAAAATTAATTTATTCGCACTTTATTAACACTCTTCTCCAGGCAAAATGTGGAAGAACAAGGGAGCGATGTTGCTAACCAATTATACTATTTCAACGCTACACGGCTCACGACCAGCTGATTGCGTATTTCACTGCTTCAAGCTTGGATTTCATGAATGCGATTCTTTCAACTTCAACCTAAAAATGAAGAAATGCCAACTGAACAAACACAGAAATGGCATTTTCTCACAAAACCTTATTCCACATACGGATTGGTCATTCTATACTTCAGAGTACCCTTTTGGTGGCTGAAAAATTGATTAACAAAGACATTGAAACATTGCACAAAATTGGTGATGTTCATGTCATTAACTAAAGACAATTTTATTTGTTTGAAGACAATATTTAGAATGTCATTGGTTTGTAACATTGATGCAGCAAATCTATTCAAGCAAACAATTTAAATTATAAATTGATTAAAAAATAAATATAATGCCCAATATTCTGTTGTGTTTAGTGTAGTAAAAATAATAAAAACTACAAATATCTTTAGAAAAAGTTTATTCCACTAAACAGTCTTATGTCACTATTTATAAAAAATTAATACAAGATCGTATTTTTTATTATAATTTTATTTGTAAATCATTTAATTATTTATTTAAAATTTATTTTAAAACATTTTGTTCTACAAAACAGGGATAGAATTTAATAAATTATTATGTTGTAGAAGTTGTAATTTCTAGTTGCACTTCTAAATAGAACTTAGAACTTAGAAACTCCTACCGCGTATCTAACCGACAGGGAATCATCAGAGGAGTGCCCCCGTCATCAAACGTTTCGGCCCAAACTCCTGACGTTCTCGAGGGGTGGGCCACACCCGTTGATCAGGCGGGTGTCCCTGTCGGTGAAAACCCTACCTATCCAACTCCATCGTAACGCACCGCACGTTATTTGGTTATCGATGAGATTAACGACGATCGTTGCGCATCGATCTCATATAATGCAAACTGAGCGTTATAATTTCTTTGAAGCGGCCGCCGTCACTTAGAAATATACGCTCACCGGACGCGCGCACATATTGCCTCAAACGCTCAATCGCGTTTTTACGTCATTTGCGAATGCGCGCACCATCATCTCAACAACTAAACCGCGATCTCTATTCTTAGCAACGCTTACGGCCTCTCATCTCACCTCTAGATCTTTCGCTAGCTCGGAGTATTTCTCTTCTTTCAGCACATTACTTGCTTCAATCCTATCTTCCCACGGGACGGTCAACTCTATCAAAATGAGAGCGCCTGACGACGACGATGCGAGAACAACATCCGGCCTCCTGCCGCTATCCCTAAGCATGGACTCCTATATATATACATTTAGGAGTCCATGCCCTAAGCAGCTGGGGATGGTGTCTCAAGCCTTCCTCTATTCTTAGCAACGCTTAGGGCCTCTCATCTCCCAAATCCAACACGATGCTGCCTCTGCAGCCTCCGACATTTTTATCATAGCCCTAGTTCTTTCCCGGTTCGATAAACTTATTTGAGTGAGAAACGTGTAGGCTGACTTACCAACTAAACCTCTCGCCCCAACTTCAATGGGCATTAGCGTTACCCGAAACCCGCTCACCTCTAGATCTTTCGCACGAATTCAAAGGACGAACCTAGAATTATCATCTCAGGAGAACATAAGATGAACATTTCAGCAAATTGATTTAAACTTTAATTTTATTTAAAATGGTGTCTGTATTTTTTTAATTATGTAATTTTTATTTTTAATAAATGCCCCAACATGGAAATCTCAATTTCAATTAACCGATGCATGCAAGCATGGTCTCCGTGTATCTCGCAAGCGCTAAACTCAATAGCGATTGAAAAATGTAATTCATAGCAATTAATGAAAATCTCCTTGTTGCTGTTGATAATGATGATGATGATGATGACTGACGAAATATTGAAGCATTTTTCGACAATAACAACTGATCTTTATTAAATTTTTTTAAGATTATTTTTTTGTAAAGCTTTTGTTTGACGATGTTTTATGGAAATAACTGTCACATTGAATAATAGGGTTTTTAACTTTTCACTGCAGCCAATCGAAAACTAGTTAGGATTAATTACAATTAAGTCAAAAAAGTAGTTAAAAACATTTCTGCATATCGTAAAATTAATAATGTGCACAACAAAACAATTGAGTACTATAGATCTTTATTGAATTATGTAAGATACAAATTAATCTCACTGATCTTAAATTCATGAATTTCTTGAATTAGACAACAATTCACGGGGTTGTTTTATCTAAAGAGCAGTTCACTGACGGAGTTTTACTTAAATTTTTCAATTTTCTTTTATTATGTTTTTATCATATTCTATGATTGTCTTCCTACAAATTAACCAACAGCAAAACTGAATCAACCTGAAGGCTCCCAATAATAAAGACAATGCTTCCATAGGAATTAGAAAACAAATTTTTAATTCGCTTGAGGTATTCATTCTTTTCTTCTAAAAATTAATAAAAAAATCACAACTAAAAATTAACACATTTATATATTAACAAATATGAATTAAAACAAGAATGAGCTTTTGATACGATACAGGAGCGCGGTGAAGGTAATTTTCTAGGGTATTTCCTAGAATCGATTAAATTGATTAATTAATTATGTTAGTAAATAAAAATTTTTGTCGCATCTTAATACATATATATGAGCAAAAATGTTAAAAAAATTTTCTTAAGTGTAGTAACTGTGTTAATTTTAATTTAATTTAATTTAATATTAACATTTATTGGTCGCTCAATCAGGTCAAAGTTTTCAAAATTTGAAGTTTTTGTAATATTGTAATATGGATGTCTCTTCAAATTCATCGCAATCACTAACATCTTCATGATCACTGTTAGCTACTGATGATCTCCGAACACGTGTAAATCAGACATATCTAAATAATTCATGCAACTCATGACTGGTCAGGAAAAAAGAAAGTGTAACTTGTAAACAAAAACAAGCCTTAGAAACTCAAATACAAAATAAAACCTCGTAATACTCAAATACACTGAACAAATTTTTGTGTAGAAAGAAATTATTGGCCAGTTCAAGTGGTTCAAAATAAAAACTGCATCCGTGGAATAATTAAATAAAACTGGTCCCATGATGGCACCACGAAATTTAAAACTTTTACCATGGTATTGTGGTAAGCTCCTGGTGGGGTGTCACTGTTGCAATGTATTGTAATGCATTGTATTACATTGCATTGTATTACATTGCATTGTATTACATTGCATTGTATTACATTGCATTGTATTGCATTGCATTGTATTGCATTGCATTGTATTACATTGCATTGTATTACATTGCATTGCATTATATTGCATTGTATTACATTGCATTACATTGCATTGTATTACATTGCATTGTATTGTATTACATTGCATTGTATTACATTGCATTGTATTACATTGCATTGTATTACATTGCATTGTATTACATTGCATTGTATTGCATTGCATTGCAGACAAAATTCTGTACCCATGCAGTGATGCCAAATACTCAAGTACCAGTGTACTTAAGTAAGTACTTGGGTACATTCGTTGTACTTGATTATAAATACTCAAGTCCTTTCACGATTGTATACATAGTACTTGTACTTTAAATACATTCATGATATACTTAGTAGTAAGTACATTTTAATTACGACAAAGTTTTTTTAAATTGTCTTTTTTTTTAATAAAAGTGCTATTGAATTGATTTCTTAGCATTGGCGTTTCTTTTATTTTATGCCTGTGTCTTTGTTTCCTTTGTTCTCTTCGTATTGTCGATCGTTCTCATTTGTTGGAAGATGGCCGAACTATTTGAATAAAGCAATGGCAAGTGATTCGACTTTCAAGCAAATGTATCATTCAGTGGCTGGTAAATGTTCCAGTTTGAGCAATGCGTCACATCAGATTTAAAAACTGCTGAAGCTATGTTTGATGTACTTCGGATAACAATACCTAAGCCAAACTCAACTTGTTGGAACTCTGAATTTGACAGTTACAGAGCCATCTATGATATGGACAAACTTAATATTGGGATGGAACGCTTGCAGCTGCCAAAGTTCAGCCCTCAATATTTCACGTTCTTGAAGGAATGGATTGAAGTAATGAGACCAATTGCACAAGCTCTAGACAATTTACAAGGAGAAAACACATTTGGAGCTTATTTTGGTTTCATTCTTCCAACATTACACACTATATAACTAAGACTTAATTCGGCTTCATTGACTTATGTTGTACGTTTAATAATAGCTATTCAAGCTGGAATGAAGAAAAGGTTTGGAGATATTTTGAAATTTGAGAGCATAGCAAGAAACTTCAAGATGAAAGCTTTTATAATTGCTGCTATGTCACACAAATACTTCAAAGTTTGCTGGCTTCCATCAATACATCGTAAGGTATGCCGAAGTCAAACGCATGAATGAAACAAACTCTAAACCAAAATCAACGGTTGTGACACCATCAGCTGGAGATTTTTTATGGATTTTATGAACTAGATTCTGGGAGTAATGATTCTTCTTTCACAGTGCAAGCACTTCAGTACCTGAAGGATCCATCACACGCAGGAACACCCCTTGGGGGGCAAGGTAACAAGGTTTAGGATTTAAAGTTACAACAAATATTTAAAATAAAATACGCAGACGCTCATCTCTCTTGATATTAAATTATTTGCCATTAGTTGGATATTTCGTTGTCTTGGTGATTTTGTTTACTTTCATAATTTCTTGACGGTTATTTGAAAGTTTGAGTTTTTAATAAGTGTTATAGTAAGCACTTAATTGGTAATAATAACTAATGTTACTATAATTTAATAAGTCTAATCAACAAGTTGTTATTACGATTCCGTCATTTCAAAGTCATTTGATGAAGATGATATTGTAATAAATGTTGAATCGCCAATTTCAACTATGAAAATGAGTGAATTTAGAACAGAATCGGAGTCTGAGCAATCTATGACCGAAAACCAGTCATCGTCCGCTGTTATTACTTGTGACATAGAACAAGACTGGGTAGAATGTGAAAATATGAACATCTTACTAGAATGTTGCAACGCGGGCAAGAATTGCAGAACAAAATAAGAGCTCAAGAGACTCCTAATATGAGATTGTTACTAAATGAAATAATGGATTCAGTGGATCAAATATAAAAAGCCTGCGTCAATACATTGCAAATGTGCCGAAAAACATGGGTAGCAATAACAACACTAATGTCCATTAAATCGCCAACAATTGATAAAGTGGAACCAGATCAACAACTTGTAAGTCACGATCCAGATGCTAGAGGACCAATAACTACAAATACCCAACGAAATTACCTCATTTCAATGGATCCTTTTCTTTCCAGATTCCTAAGCTTCCCCGTAGATGAAGGAAAACACCGCTTCAGAGCACTTTGATATGAAAAATTTGAGCATCTTGAATATATTATTGAAAATGATAAAGCATCTTGCTTTGCTTGTTCGTTATTCTCTTATGCATTTGGGCGTGAATGTAGCGAAACAAGCTGTTAACTGAATCTTTGGAAGCAATTTATCTGAATGTTATTGATGCCATAGAAAGCATAAAAGTAGCGATCACTAAGACATCGGAATTCCTCAACGTGCAGGTTGGCCGAATGGGTTACGTGCCTGCATTCGGCGGTAGTAGCAACAGTCGTAATGTGTCGTGTTCGAAACCCAACCTGCACTGCCGCCAGCGCCCTTATATATAAATGGTTACAAGAAGCGCCTCTGACGCTATGCATATGGCGCTATATAAATGAGGTTACAACAGTGAAACGGAGATGACGTAATTAATCCAGGCTGGAAAACAATTTTCATTCAAATTACACATAAATCGGAAGACGATTTTAAGACGTAGAGTGGCACCGTTGCGATTTGATGACAAAGCTGAATCTCAAGCAACATTTATAATTGAGACATTCTTTGGGCGGGAGTTCAAGGGAATTCTAGATACACTTATAAACATTTTGAAGTCGAACATGTTGCAGTGTGTAAATAGTTTAAAGCCTCTATTTGTAATATTCAAGACACCATTTTCCAAAAATAACTTGACAATCAGAAATATTGAAAACGCCCTGCAACTGTTTCCACTGTTGCGTAACTGCAACATAAAACTAACATAGGTTTATTAACAAGTCCGGAGACAAGCGTCGAGAGCCCATCGAGACAAGATCCGATGCGGTTAAGCGGAAACAAGGAATGAGTCAAAACCAAGCTAAGTTGGAGACGAACGAGGCGAGCTGATGAGAGTCTCCTTCTGGTTGCTCGAATAGACTTTCGCTAGGACTTGAAACAAAAGAGTCCACTGCTATGCGCTGAGTCATTGTCACTGTCCTGCACGCTTGTAGCCTGGAGAAGTTGTGGGGTGAAGTTCAGTGTCTGCACTCCATTCCTAGTCTTGCACGCCTGGAGCTTGTGTGTGATGATGCAAGTAGGACGAAGTTCAGTGTCCAACACCACCAAAACCTAAAATGGATGCCAACAGTATGCAGGCAAATGGAAATATTATTTGAATTTTGCTTAGAGGCACAAACAATGGTTGATATCTTGATTGCTGCAAATGAACAAAATTCTCAAGTAGGCATTTAAATTCGTTCGATTTGTCGTAGCAGCAGGATTTGCAACTACGACTAAGAGAAAACATAGCCAGCTTAAGATGTTATTTCTTCTTGGGCAAAGTTAAAGCAAAGGTGATCCATATTTCGATTTTTTAAAAATTAGAATATACAATTTTAAATATGTATATAACATAATTTTATTTTGATTTTTCAGTATCAGGCTCATCTGATTATCAACGTCCGGATACAAGCACTAATGAAGTTTTCCTTACTACTAGTGAAGATGTTGTATTTTTGTGTAAAAGCACACATATTTTAATGTACCATGAGTCTTGTGCTGTTAAATTTTATCAAAAGTTTTGAGTTGGTCATAATAGTTGCTGTTAGCGAACAATAAATATTGACAAAATATTAAGAAAACATTTTTTGGAGTTGGGAAAAACTGTCCTTTATGTCCCCCATTATTTTCGCCTTCCGTACGTCCCTGATCACACGACATGAATCAGCTGAGCAGGTACACATTGCAATTTTATAAATTTGAAATTTTGAAAACAGTTGTGTTATATAATTTATATAATTTTGATAATAACTTATAATTTCTGGTTATTGCATGTAGGTATCCAGCAGTCAACAAAGTATTTCTCATGTTCAACACATCCATTCCATCATTTGCACCTGTTGAGAGACTATTCAGTCAAGCTGGTCTTATACTGACTCCTCAGTGCAACAGACTCTGTGACAAATATTTTGAAACACTGCTACTTATAAAGAAGAAAATACAATTTTATTGATAAATATAAATTCTGTTATGCTTTCCTTAACGTTATATTGAGGATAACGAATATTATTTCTGGTTAATGAAGGTCCTCAAAAGTACTTGTACTTATACGTAAGTACATTCACAAATACTTGTACTTGCACTTAAGTACCTTCAGCCCCAGGTGCTTTGTACTTACACTTAAGTACAATTTTAATACAAAATTTTTAGTGCAAAAAGGAAAGTGGAAAGTAAAATTATTCATATTCATTTCCTCTTCAAATTATAATATTATCAGGAAACCTCGAGATATCGATGTCATAAAACTAACTAATTAATATTTTTCTGCTGTTAAAAAATAGTTTCCAAGCGAATGATATTTGTCTTTAACAAACTTATTTCTTATTTCTTCTAAGACTAAATTTACCTTAAAATATACATTAAAAATTGATATGATCTGAGGGATATCGATCCAACCTAACTATAAATGCATTCTTCAGCTCGTAGGAAATTCATCGTGAAAATGTTGTTTTTGAAGCTGTTACGCTTGCTTGTTCTTGTAGCAGTTGCAAAATCAGGTTTGCTTTGAATGATGTCGTGATATTTGTTGTGTCGTGAACAAGTTAAGAAAACTGCCAAAATAAGGTAAAAGGAAAGTTTATTGAGCTCGACTGACTTGCCTTAGTTCTGAGGTCTCAGGTGTGCTATTGAGGTCCTTTAGCCGGTAATGCGGTGCTGTTGCAGGTGTGAAGTCCGAAGCTTAGCCGAATTAAAACAAAAGATCATTAATGTGATTTTTAAATAATTTTTTTAATTAATTATTTTACATGATCAAAAAACTATTTCGATCACCATAAAGTAGTTATTCTTCACAACAAAGTTGTAAGAAATGCGAACTGCTGAAACAAAAATTAATTGAGATGTCCTAACACATGCAGAATTTTCAGGGATGTAATTTGTGAGGTTGGATGCAGGGGATGGCAATGGCGACAAGCACCAAGAAAGACAGCTTCAATCAAATATAATTTATATTTGCATGAGATTTGTCAGATGAAAGTGCAGTTCTGATTCACAGCTATTTATAACAAAAAGACATTTTGTGACAGAGTGCAATTTTAAGTTTGTAATTTACTAAGCCAAACAAAAGTGCACGTGCAACATTATTTCTAATTATGCATTCACAATAAAATTGTTTAGAAAAACAAATGTTTTTCGATGAGAAATTTTCCAAATTTGCCTCATTTTCTCTTTGAAAGGTTAGATCGATGAAAACTAAATAATAGTTGTCTGTAGGTAGCAAAGCATCTCGTAAGTCATATTCATTAGACAGGCGAACATATGCATTAATAAGAGTCATATTTCTTAGAAATGCAAACAAATGCTTTAATAAAACCTCAGAAACAGTTCAGAAACAATCTTTGAAATTGTAATTGACAATTCGTCAAAATGACTTCACTTTTTTTCTACATGTTGATGAATATGGGTAAGTTGTAATGATTCATCCATTGTATTGATTAGGCAATTCATAATTTCAAGTCCAACAATAAAACTTTCCATCATTAATGAATGAATAATTTAAAATGATTAAAATGAAGTTTTATGAAATTAAAATAAATACCGGGTTTAAACGTTCGCAGGCATCTTATCTATTGTCGAAACCTCTGAAATCAACATAGCTCTTGGAAAATGGGTTTGGTGCAGTTCAAGCTCTTCTCCATTTAAAGAATTTTTGATTTTGGACGGAAACTTGGGTGGGAATAGTTACTTTTCATCGGCAAGTGGTGGTTTCCAATGGCTTATGGTCGAACTGTTTTGGAGATATCGGGTCAATAATGTCGTTGTAACAAAGCAGGATTCAAATTTTGGTAAGTAACATTTGTTAAAATTAACAATAAAACTATGTGTTTGCAAAGATTTCATAAATGTAGTCGTGATTTTAGATGACATACTTGTCGCAGTCGATGATGGAGCATTTACTAAATTAAAGAACATAGAATCACTAAAGACCATTTGTAAGAGAGAACCAGCAAATCTTAAACCTAACACAACGGCTTACAATTGCGCGCAAAGAATCGGTAACTTCGTGATAGTCCTCCAAAAAGGTAATGCTACGCAACCTCTTGTTTTGTACGAAGTTGAAGCTTACGGAATCTGGGCAGAAAGTTTGGCTTTATTTAAATAGTTTGTCTTAACAATGACATTTTATAAAACCGTTAATCATATATTGCTTAAAAATAATTCATCACTAATTAATATTTTAGATTATCCAGAAATGCCAAACGTGCTTCTAAACAAAGACATTCGTGCCAGTGCCGCTACTACCCATAAGCGTCTTCGGTATTTAGTGAATGGCATGAGACTTCCACCTGATTGCGATGAGATAATGGAAGGAAAATATGGAAACAACTGGTTCAAAGTAGACATGGGGAAACCTTACTATATCGATTATGTTGCTTACACAATAAGACCATCCTCACCTGGTAAACATCAAATATTATCTTTCTACTACTATTGTAAACTCATTAAGATGTTTAGAAATTTTCTGACGTTTTTATTCTAAAATATTTCATCTTAATCTTGACTTGCTTGCAGCTAGCGCAAGATCTAAGAACTTCATGGTTGGATTCAGCGAATCTGATTTCACTTCTCTGATTCGTGGCAATTATCCTCTCTGTGGTCAGTACAAAGGTGCAATTGCACCAGTGGGAGGCAGAGTCACGATGAAGTGCAATGCCAACCTGCCCGCCTACAGATATTTCATCATTCAGCAACCCTACGGAACTGCCGATGGAGTTTTTGGTACTTGCGAACTCGAAGCATACCCCGCATCCAGCACTGTTGGTAAGGCTATTGTTTACTTTTGAAGAAAAACTACAAAAGTTAGCATTTTCACATTTGTTTTCTAAATTTTTTTTCTAAATAAAATTAGTTTATTCGCACTTTATTAACCCTCTTCTCCAGGCAAAATGTGGAAGAACAAGGGAGCGATGTTGCTAACCAATTATACTATTTCAACGCTACACGGCTCACGACCAGCTGATTGCGTATTTCACTGCTTCAAGCTTGGATTTCATGAATGCGATTCTTTCAACTTCAACAAAAAAATGAAGAAATGCCAACTGAACAAACACAGAAATGGCATTCTCTCCCAAAACCTTATTCCACACACCGATTGGTCATTCTATACTTCAGAGTACTTTTTCAGTGGCTGAAAAATCTATTAACAAAGACATTCAAACATTTCACAAAATTGGTGATGTTCATGTCATTAGCTAAAGAGAATTTTAATTGTTTGAAAACAATTTTTAGAATGTCATTGGTTTGTTAACATTGATGCAGCCAATAATTCAAATTATCATTTAATTAAAAAATAAATATAATGCACAATATTCTGTTTTGTAATTTCTAGTTGCACTTCTAAACAGAACTTAGAACTTAAAAACACCTACCGCGGAGCTAACCGACAGGGAATCATCAGAGGAGTGCCCTCGTCATCAAACGTTTCGGCCACACCCGTTGATCAGGCGGGTGTCCCTGTCGGTGAAAACCCTACCTTTCCAACTCCATCAATGAGATTCACGACGACCTTTGCGCATCGATCCCATATAATGCAAACTGAGCGTTATAATTTCTTTGAAGCGGCCGCCGTCACTTAGAAATATACGCTCACCGGACGCTCGCACATATTGCCTCAAACTCTCTATCGCGTTTTTACGTCATTTGCGAATGCGCGCACCATCATCTCAACAACCAAACCGCGATCTCTATTCTTAGCAACGCTTACGACCTCTCATCTCCCAAATCCAACACGATGCTGCTTCTGCAGCTTCCGACATTTTTATCATAGCCCTAGTTCTTTCCTGGCTCGATAAACCTTTTTGAGTGAGGAACGTGTAGGCTGACTTACCAACTAAACCTCTCGCCCCAACTTCTATGGGCATTAGCGTTATTCGAAACCCGCTCACCTCTAGATCTTTCGCTAGCTCAGAGTATTTCTCTTCTTTCAGCACATTACTTGCTTCGATCCTATCTTCCCAAGGGACAGTCAACTCTATCAAAATGAGAGCGCCTGACGACGACGAAGCGAGAACAAGATCCGGCCTCCTGCCGCTATCCCTAAGCAGCTGGGGATATTGTCTCAAACCTTCCAGGTCGGCTGCGACAGTCCAATCATTAGCTTCTACAAGAATGTCTCTCCTCGGAGGGAGTCTATTTTTCTTACAGTGTAGTGAAAAGCCCTCTCGCAAGAAGTATACCTTCCGCTGCAACGCAATCTTGGGTCTTAACGTTTGTGACAATACGTGTACGTTTTTACCATCATTCTGCTCATTTCACGATCAACAAAAGATGTTTTTAAAAATCGTGATTCGTAGGAGAAACATTCACATTCAAAATCAAAGGTTGAAAAGATCAATGGAATAATAAACTGTAAATTTGCTACTGTCATTTTACATGTGTACAAATTATTGTGTGCACGAATTCAAAGGACGAACCTGGAATTATCATCTCAGGAGAACATAAGATGAACATTTCAGCAAATTTATATAAACTTTCTATTTTATTTAAAATGGTGTCTGTATTTTTTTAATTATGTAATTTTTATTTTTAATAAATGCCCCAACATGGAAATCTCAATTTCAATTAACCGATGCATGCAAGCATGGTCTCCGTGTATCTCGCAAGCGCTAAACTCTATAGCGATTGAAAAATGTAATTCATAGCAATTAATGAAAATCTCCTTGTTGTTGTTGATAATGATGATGATGATGATGACTGACTAAAATATTGAAGCATTTTTCGACAATAACAACTGATCTTTATTAAATTTTTTTATGATTATTTTTTTGTAAAGCTTTTGTTTGACGATGTTTTATGGAAATAACTGTCACATTGAGTAATAGGGTTTTTAACTTTTCACTGCAGCCAATCGAAAACTAGTTAGGATTAATTACAATTAATTTAAAAACATAGTTAAACAAATTTCTGTATTTCGTAAAATTAATAATGTGCACAACAAAACAATTGAGTACTATAGATCTTTATTGAATTATGTAAGATAAAAATTAATCTCGCTGATCTTAAATTCATGAATTTCTTGAATTAGACAACAATTCACGGGGTTGTTTTATCTAAAGAGCAGTTCACTGACGGAGTTTTACTTAAATTTTTCAAATTTTTTTTTATTATGTTTTTATCATATTCTATGATTGTCTTCCTACAAATTAACCAGCAGCAGAACTGAATCAACCTGAAGGCTCCCAATAATAAAGACAATGCTTCCGCAGGAATTAGAATACCAATTTTTATTTTGCTTGAGGTATTCATTCCTTTCTTCTAAAAATAAAAAAATGACAACTAAAAATTAACACATTTATATACTAACAAGGCGAAAAAGTGATGGCATGCGCATTGGCAATTGAATTAAAACAAGAATGAGCTTTTGATACGATACAGGAGCGCGGTGAAGGTAATTTTCTAGGGTATTTCCTGGAATCTAGGGCAGGATAGCTAGAAAATTATTAATTGATCCACGATTTATATCGCCCTTATCCGAGGGCTCTCCCTGGCAGTGCGGGGTGGGTTGCGAGCATATAACGAAGTTACCATCGCCGCATGTAGGAATGCTACCAATTATGCCAACCTGCTGTTTTTTTATATACTGTTTTTGAAAGTAATTAAGTTTATATTGCTAATGTAATTAAATTTGTATTTAATTATATTTGGTATCTTTTTCGTGCACGTGGTATCGCTATTATTGCTATAGAAAGCATTCTCGCTAATGACCTAACATTCAGCGAGAATCCAAACATCTTTTAAGCCCAAATATCCATTTGCATCTTCTAAGTACCTCAATTCCTTAAACACTTACCTTCGATTATTCAATTCCGTTAACTGAATACTTGGTTAATAAACTTACTCTAAAACTTACTAGTTCTCAGACCCCAAGTTATTTCATTGGTGTCAGGAGTGGAATTTCCAAGTGCCATTGTGATTGTCGAGAAACCTTTGGGATTCGAGATCTGGTAACGTTACGAGCTGTTAAGGTGAAGCGAGTAAGATCGAAGGACAAACTGAGTGGGACCAAAAATGGTCAAGACATTGGATGAGTTAAATGTTATAAAATTGAAGCGAGAATTTAGGGTAAGACAGTTGGAAAGAAGGAAGAACTTCTAGAACGTCTTGAGACATGGATAATCAACAACGGTTATGAGGTGGACGATTACGGATTTGAAGAGCCTGGCTATATAAAATTGATGGCCAAGCTGGGTTCCAACTTAAACGAACAACAGCAGCGCCCGATCAATTTCTTGACAGAAGAAGAAACTAAAATCAAGAAATTAGACAGTGTCCCAAGCAAAACTATCGAAGAATCTTCGATTCCTGAAATGGAGCGTCAGGCGAAGATAACCGAGGTTTCCTTCGACAAAGCTGCCACTAGCTACCAACCAGAGGAAACTCCATTAAGCACCAATAACATCATGCCAGCTGAACCATCAACGATGCACCATATTGCCACACTGGTTGAGAAAGAGACCGAGGAAATTGTAGATGGAAGAACTTTGGGAGAAAGCAAAGTGTTTCTTCCATGAAGTGAGAAATCGGGGAAGGAGCTGAGGAAAGAACAGGGTGAGGAGAACGGTGCTTAGGAGGCCTTTGCTGAGGTAACTGAGGGCAGTTTGGTGGCTGTAGACAATGTTGAAAATGAGGACAACGGTGAGCTGAGGGAGAGTTTCGCAAACTCCAAAGAAGTCACGCCAGTGCCCGATGAGTCAGTTCCGTGCACAATTGCCTCGTTTGTGTGTCGGTTGAAAAGAGAACCGAGGAAATAATTGAGGGAGGGACTTTGGGAGACACCAGAGTGGAGCCTCCTTGCGTTGAGGAATTGGTGGGGGAACTGGACAGGGAGGATACTGGCGAGCGATTTGAGTTGGAGGTGGCCGAACTTAATTCAGCATTTGTCGTGGAGGTTGGGGCTGCGGATGTCATTGCAGAGGAGAGTGGAGATGTTGGCGGTGAGGTGCTCGGCGGTCGTGAGTCCAGGGTTCAGAGGGTTGGGTCGGTGTCTGATAAATTCACTTGTGGAGTTCTCAGTCTTCTGGCCTTCGGAGGTCGTCGGAAACTCGGGGCGAGTCTTTAATGCTGTTGTTTGTTTTGCTGATCTTTTTCATCATACGTTTTTGTGGAGATGCGGGAGGAGGACGGGCTGGCATTGAAATGATGGCGGTACATGGACACCATGTTAGAGATTGTGTCCCGAGAGTAAAAATGAAGGTGGAACACATCCGCCAACTGTCGAAGTACCACGGAGAGCGGTCTCTTCGGGACGAACAGATTTAAGGAGGGTGTAGTGTTTTAAACTTAGTTTTTGAAATTAATTAAGTTTATAATGCTAATGTAATTAATTTTGTATTTAATTATATTTGGTATCTTTTTCGCTCACGTGGTATCGCTATTATTGCTGTAGAAAGCATTCTCGCTAATCACCTGACATTCAGCGATAATCCAAACAACTTAGAATCTCAAATATCCATTTGCATCTTCTAAGCACCTCAATTCCTTAAACACTTACCTTCGATTATTCAGTTCCGTTAACTGAATACTTGCTTAATAAACTTACTCTAAAACTTACTAGTCCTCGAACCCCAGGTTATTTCAATACTTTCACAAAATTATAAAACCTAAACATTTATCTAAATTTATGATTTAATTTGTTATATATTTATCCATAAAAGCAAACTTACACAGAAATTGTGATCTATCAAGTCCGTTCTGATGTCAGATGAAATAACAATTGCGGTTGCAGAATGCAGCAAAATAAGTAATGCTGAGCACACGGTGGAGAAATTGGGTGGATTATAGATCTGGTAATGTAAATTATGTCCAATTTAATTTCAAATAGACATTATCGAAACTTTAAACCGGCTAAATTAGTTAATTAATTATGTTATGAAATAAAAATTTTTGTCGCGTCTTAATACTTACTTTTTGTTTGAGGTCATTTTCCGATTCACTAAAGTAGGTTATGGTTCCAAAACATGCAAGCTGAAAATTCAGTCAAAATTATGTTTCGAAATGTTTTTTATTTATTACGCCTATAAATAGAATTAATATTAATTGTAAAAATATTGATTACATTATGTTATATCTTAATCATAATAATAATCATTTTGGTTCGTCTTTGAGTATGTCCTGAACTGACCAAAATATCCCAGTTTAAACTCAGTCCCAATATTGATTGAAAGTACCCATTTAGAGTTGATATGACATCCAATGTATTACTAAAGATACCATAGTATTATGTCTAAGTAGAGGTTTATCAAAGGGATGCTTTGGGATTTTTTATTTTGAAATATCATTTTTTTTCTAATTAAAAACAATTTTTAAAAAATCTACTTTAAGTCGTTAAAATCATTTTAATAAAAAACATTTTTAGTGGCAATGCATTAACCACTATTAAACATAACAAAATACAAACTGATAATCATAAAATAAAATAAGACCTACCAATGTGAGTGAGACGAGGTAGTAGGTGAAATAAAATATGAATTCGTCAATTAAAAAACCTATGTACATAAGGACAAAATATAATAATATAATTATTGTTGAGAAAAACATATCGGCATAGGGAATTTTTGTAATCTCTTTATTGATCGTGACTGGAGCAGTAATTACGTCATAGATGCTATGAGTCACCTGAATTTAAAGTAAAATATTTGATTTCATAATGTACTTCTTAAATTTAAAATGAATTATTGATTTCAAAACAAACATCGGTAAACTAACTTTTGTCATATCACAGAGGAAAGATTTAGAGTAGAGAGCACAACTGAGAACGCCAAGCAACATTTCCAGAAATCCCATCACCATAAATATGATACAGGCTTGATAAAATAATTCCGGACGTTCTGCATTGTACTTTATGATATTTGTCTTAAAAATATATTTTAAAAATACATCAATTCGTATAGATATTTATTCAAAAAATTGAACTCTGTTCACTATTTCATAAATGAAACTCGTATAATATGTATTGATGCCATTAATTTAATTCCTTTTACTTTATAAATAATTATATTTATTCTAGATGAAACTATTCATAGAAGCCATTAAGTTTAGACTTACGCAGTTAATTACAAAGGAAGATTTGGTTGGATCGTATACTTTGTCGATGATGACAAATGACATCATCAACATGGCCACAAAAACAGTTCCAGAGGATATAAGTAATGTGATCATTCTCTGTTCAGGAAATAAACATAAGTGTTTATTGTTTGTAAATGCTCAATCGAAGCCCCAGCATCCTATCACTCAAATTATAAATGGTTTATTGATGTTATTGACATGCTTCAGATAATAGCCTCCAAGAAAACCGTACCGTCACATAAAAGCAACTGTAATTGTTCCATAAAGTTCCAAACTTTAAATACAATGTACACAATTTTTTAAATTATTATTTTGTTGTACTTTAACATTTTACTGTTCACAATAATAATTTAAAATACAATTTTTATTATAAATAATGCACGTGTTCCGAAAGGAACATACTGGAAAATGTGGAAGTCCATATTGCCACATTCATCCCATATATCAATATGACATAGTACCAGCCAAATATCGATCTGATTTAACTATTTAGGATGAGACACGATGAATTACAGTTTGAAGCAACTAAGCTCCAATTTTACTAACCAAAATCTTGCTATGCATTGCATTTCTTGCTAGCACTTCCAAGAGGCCAGAAACTATGAACTGGGAAAACAGATTTGACAACGATAGATAATTAATTATTAATGATGACATCTCATTAAAATTTACATGCGTTTGAGAGGAAGAAGATTAAATAAATTATTATGCAATCCTAAGAACATTACTGTATTAACAAGTCACTGATAATGAGACTAATGATTCCACAGTCATTTTTACAAAAAAAATTATTTTGAAGTAATTAAAACTTGTTTACACCCAAAACAGCACTAATAGAATAATATAAATCATTTGAAATATTATTGAATTACAAGATAAACTTAATGGGTGATAATGCAATGTGTTGAAACACAGACACAATTCTTGAATTAGTTGAAAATCAATTAATTAGATATTTAATATAATTAATTTGAAGTTAATTATTTAATTAATCCTCACTCACCACTGCTCCTGACCAGATTCCATAAGTGAAGTCAAATAAGTTTTCAGAGCCATCTTCTTTCTTGATGATGTAGACATTTAAAACCAGGCATACAATTCCAAATATGATCTGAGGTACTCCTAAGCCGATCGATTTAATCGACTTAATGATGCAGTTATCTGCACTCAAGATGGTCTTATCTTGATGTTCTTTTTTTTCTTGAGGTTCGCTTGAGACACTTTTTTGCACCTCACAATCCCCTATAAGATCAGGCTGGGATGGATGGATGTCCTGGGACTTGTCCATAGAAATAGCAAAGATTTTATTGTTCTCAATTTCATCCATTTCTTGAGATGTCGAGTAAGGCTTTACTTTATCGATTTAAATAAAAATGTGATATGTAACAAAGCTATATTAATATATTTCGTTATTATTATTAACTATCATCTACGGAGTTGTTTAACAAAATGGCAGACTTTCTTTGGAACTGAGTTATTTAAGTTTTACGAGGAAGTAAATTGTTGTTGTTGCTATTTCGATTTCAAAGGTAAACGTAAAGGTATTGATCGGTTTGTGTGGATGTTGTGTTACGCTTCAGCTATTATTAACAATAGGCTTTTCGACGACAGGCGGACCTTTAACTTGTTATTGTTAGTTAAACATGTTAGGCTAACTAAGCTGAAGTTTTGAAAATGTTAGAATCAAAAATGACAAAATTTCTTGTTTCTTCTAACTTGTAAAGCAATGGGCAACAAGAGTCCAAGCCTAGGTATTTTGTTAGCTTAAATTAAAGTAATAGGTAAATTGATAATATTGCTGTAAACGTGGCGCATAATTAATTATTTTGTAGAATTATATTCAGTGACATTGTAACGCAACGAACAGCCCAGACAACTCAGAAGCCCAAATATCCATTTGCGTCCTTAAGTACCTCAAATCCTTAAACATTTAACTTCTGTTATTCAGTTCCGTTAACTGAATACTTGCTCTAATAAACTTAGTTAACTTGCTAATTTTTGGATCTCCCAAAAAGTAAGTCATGAGCAAGGTCTTAGAAGATTTAAGTGTTAGTGCAATGAGGCGGGAGCTTAAGTTGGGGCAAATGGATTCGAAAGGGTTCAGGGAAGAATTGCAAGATCGTCTGTAGTCATGGATATTAGACTATGGTGAGGATCTAGAAGTTTATATATTTGCCGATCCATTACAGAGAAAAATGAAAGAAGACTTCCTTGTAATATTTGAGAATCAACGTGCATCCATGGAACATGCAGAAACAGGTCTGAAGTCGAGGATAAACAATCAAAGAAGCGATTTGGAAGTAAAGATGGAAAGTTATCAAGTAAAGATGGAAGGTTTGCAAGCAGAAATTAATCTTTTGAAAGCCAAACAGGTAGAAGTAACATAGGCAAAACAACCCTATACAGGTAAGATCAAATTGAATTCATTCAATCTCACGCAACAACAACAGCAATATTATTAATAATAATAAAAATAAAAATATTAATAATAATAATAATAATAATAATATTAATAATAATAATAATAATATTAATAATAATAATAATAATAATAATAATAAAATAATAAAATAATAATAATAATAATAATAATAATAATAATAATAATAATAATAAAAATAATAATAATAAAATAATAATAATAACAATAATAATAATAATAATAATAATAATAATAATAATAATAATAAATAATAATAATAATAATAATAATAATAATAATAATAAATAATAATAATAATAATAATAATAATATAATAATAATAATAATAATAATAATAATAATAATAATAATAATAATAATAATAATAATAATAATAATAATAATAATAATAACAATAATAATAATAATAATAATAATAATAATAATAATAATAATAATAATAATAATAATAATAATGATAAAGTTGTAAAGATAATCTTGCAATGTTAACAAAATGTTACAATCAAACTTTTAAAAAAATGCCTTTCATAATTTAAATAAATAAAATTCTTTAGATTTTAAATTTAAAAAAAAAAGATTTAAAATCGAAAAAATTTAGTTGAAACTTAGTATTTAATAAATTTATTACAGTCATATTAAATTCAACAAAATTTAAAAAAATTAAATTATTTCGACAGATAAAAATGAAAATATAAAAAAAAATTGGAGGACGATTTCAAATATAATGACAGTCGATAACAAATAAACAAAAGGAAGATAATTTTTTACCACAATTTTCCTGGGGAATACGAACATCTGTAATCGTTCTGCCATTGAGTGGAGTGGATTTTTTGTTTTTATTTTAAATGTTCTTTTTTATGTTATGAAATGAGGTGTAATAATAAATAATAAATTCATTGCAACAAGGAAAATGCTGAACTCGTTTGTATTCAGTTTATTATCGATTGTAACAACGTAATTTTAATGCACTCACAATGTAATTTATAATGCAATCATAATGTTCTTGTAATGCTATCGCAATGGTATTATAATGTTTTTATACTGTCAGAAGAGACTTGATTTATCGTATTCACAAATTTATGGAAGATTACATCGTTGATAATGACAACAAATTTATTAAAAACAAAAAGTAAATTGAAAAATAAATTATCCCACATAATGAAGACATAATAGTAGCATTATATATTATTATATTCATTATTATTGTTTTTATTTATTATTTATTATTATAATATTATTATTATTAATTAAATAATTACAGATAATTAAAAGATTTCCTCTGAAGAATTAATAATGCAAACTCATAATTTAATCGTCATTACACAATTCACCATCAACATTTTTAACAAATTCATTTTAATAAATTAAAACACTGGATATCATTCACTTTAATAAGATGAAACCATAATGCCTTCATTATTGGAACAAAAACATCTTGTTTGTTAATACTGATCTTAACAACCGCTAATGTCAGGCAAACAGTCTTTGTATTTTTCAAGGGTCTGTTCTTGGTTAAAAACACCGTCCCTCGTGATCACAGCCAGAGTTCAAATCCTGATGTGGGCGCATAACGTTTTCATCCCGAGCATCATCAATTCATTTGAAGTGGACATTTGCTAACCACACACAGACACTTGAGTCACTTGAAAATGTCAGGAAGTGTCATAAACTAGAAACAGGACAACAGCAACGAATAACTATCAGCTTCGCAGGTGTAGGTAGGTTTTGTTAGAAAATTTTTGACACGAAATATGAAGTTAGAATTTCAAACCAATCAAGAGAACTGTTATTTTTGTTATGTTTGCGTCCGTTGAAGTGTTGAAAGTGTTTTCCATGATGAGGTCCCAAACAAGGCGTTCCTTGGGTAAATATTAGTAATTAATTATTGATTTTTTTTTACCATTTTTTTAGTTTCTTGCCGTTGCTCAATTGTGAATTCGTAATCGGTTATCACTGCGTTGAATAATGGCGGATGAATTGGCACAATTAATTTTGTGCATTTAAAAGCATTCGTGTGTGAAGTCTCGATGAGCTCGTTGGAACTCGTGTTATAAAGAAGTGTTGTCTGATAAACACATCCATCTCTCTTTTCATCATACTTTCATTTGTCTTCCATCCTTTCATCTGTGCCTGCATCGTGCATCCGTTCACCCACCCATCTATTCATCCGTGCATCCGTTCACTGGCCCATCCATCTCTCCATCTCCGTATCTTTTCC
Organism: Whitmania pigra; assembly: GCA_021613335.1. Lineage (NCBI taxonomy): Eukaryota > Metazoa > Annelida > Clitellata > Hirudinida > Haemopidae > Whitmania > Whitmania pigra. The sequence goes on from JAJTWR010000005.1 coordinate 952,538, forward strand.
GCGTAAAATAATCTGTTCCGTGAAAAGGAGCGACTATTAATTCTTCAAAGAGTGTATTAGGAGTCCACTAAGTTCTTAGAAGTTCCAATTTCCAAGCTTTTAATTTCTAATATTCGATTTCATTCGTTTCCAAATGGAAAATATTCTTCACAAGTCGCTTCACTTATACGTCACGATGTTTATTTTTCCATCAACAATAAATTCTCTAAACAGATCTAAAACAAGTTCAGTAAAAATTTAAGAAAGTATTTCAATTAGAACGACGCACCGTCAAATATGGCAAAAATCACAAAACTTCGAATGCATAAATAGCAACTATAAATTGTCGTGAGAATGAAATACAATAAGATTCGTCCTAGAAATGAAATCTATGAACATACAAATCTCTAAGAACATAGACAAGAAAATCTTGAGATCAATGGTCAGATTAGGCAGCTTCAATCCACTCATTACTTCTAATTTTCTTTCAGTTCACCAATCCATCTACCCATCCATCCATCCATCCATCCATTCATATACTCATTACCCATCCGTCCGTCCATCTAATTAATGTAGATTTACTAATAGATCCAAACACTTGTCACCCAGCAATCCTATCCTTCTTCTAAACCTTGACCCTCTGGGATAGAAGCCTCACTGTCGAGACAGCTTCCTGGTTTTCAAATAAGGATTGGGAAGTGAAGGATTTTGAAGGTTTCTCCTCAGAGTTCTTTTCCTTGTGCAGTAGACAAAAGGATTGAACATCGAGCTGACTGTCGGCATAAACTTGACAACGAGGAGCCAAAATATGGCGTTCTTGTGTGGCTTAAATCCCCAGCCCATGTAGAGATAGGACAAAAAGACCGGACTATTAAAGATGGCAAAGCAAAAAGTTATTGCCATCATCATTTTGGCCAGATATTTCCTCTCGTTGATTACTTTGATCATGGCATCCCTCTTGATGATGTATTCGCCTCGTTTTTGGCGCTTCCCAGTAGAAAAAATCTCAGCCTCTGAAAGATCGTCTGCTTCGACTTTGTTAAACAATTCCTCTTTGTTCTTCGGAGGTTCAATTAGGAACGATTTCTTGACCAGAACCTTGAAGATCAACAAATAATTCACGGACACTACTAGGACGGGTAAAGAATAGTAGAAAGTAAACATGAAAGTAGAATAGCCTCGAGATATTTTGGTCGGCTCCTCGTCAAAAAAGTGCACAGTGCAAAGTTTATAGGTCAAGCCCGAAGTCAGCGTAGCATCTATGGTTTTGCTCAACAGCATAACAAAAGCCACTGCGAAGAAGCTGGAGACAAGCCAGATGAGAGCCATTACAATGCGGACATTTCGCGGGCTCAGCCACTCTCTGGCCTTGAAAGGATAGCAGATGAGAAGCAGTCGCTCTTGACTGATTGCCATCACGGAATGGAACTCAGCGAATCCGAGCAGAACCACAAAAAACATGGCACCTCTGCAATAGCTGTCATTCATGACGATTCCTTCTTTTGGATTTAAAAACTCCAGAAACTTGAGCGGAGTGAGGATAGCCGAGCGGAAAAAGTCGCAGACCGCTAGACTGAGAATCAACATGGGACTGGCAGAATTCGTGCTGGAAAAATTAGCTGATCTCCAGACGTAGATGATGAGGAATAGGTTTCCTATCCCAGCCACGACTATCAAGGTGATGTAACACAGCACAAAACATATTTGGACGGGTAGCAATTCAAGATACTCTTCTTCGTACAGACGTCCACTGACAGGACTCGAACCACTTGAGTTTGGGTGAGGGGTGGTTGTTAAAGAGAAGAAGTTTGGAAAAGTGGTATGGATTTTTAAGGGCGATGTTGCACTGGAAAAACTGCTGCTTGAAAATGTTGAATTACCAGAAGCATCAGTGAGGAACATTTTGAGCTGAAATTCATCGAGAGGGCAATCATTAATTTACGAGGTAAATTTTTAAGCAATAAATTTAGTGAAGGAACAGATTAAGTACTTCCTGGCATATCTAAATTGTTGCTGAACAAACCAAGGATAAACAAGGATGCCATGGAGAAAAAAAAAACTTTAAAAAAAACTAGAAAAACCAATCAAGCAGTACAAGATAGGCACTCACTTGATAACTCTTCAACTGTCACTTTATACTAATTTAGGTTAATTTATTTACCTGCTATTTATATTAGCTACTTGAATGTAACAGTTACGCATTCAATTATTTGAATTATTTTTTAATTTGAATGCATTTTTTGCCGTTAAATTGCAATCATCATAATTAAAACCTAGAATTTGTTTAATTCATACTTAAATTATAGTTTATTTAATTACAAACGAATGTACGGCTGCTGAAATTCAGATCAAGAACTAAAAAAGGGAAACACTTCCCCACTTTGGAATGCAACGCCGACAAGCAGACACTGTTTATCTACTTTATGTGAGGTTCCTTTAAGTTAAGAAATTTCAAGACCTAGAATAATATCATCACTATTACTATACCTATTATAATTATTAGCTAATTAATCTCTACCATCTTTAATTATTAATTAATCTCTTTTACCATTAATTATAATAATACAATATATAAGCTAATTGTTTTAACAATAGTTTTGAAGACAATAACAACTAAAAATTTTCACTCTCATTATCATTAAAGAATTCGCAGATAATGAAAGCGTCCTAAGAGAATAAATTCGATTTATTTTGAATCAAAAAGCATGCGTGCGGGCTTTATATGACATCCGTTGAAACTGAGAGAAATTATTGAAAGTAAAGGAGAACTTTTAAATTTTAGTATTTTAGTTTATTTATATTAAAATCAATCGTTTTATTCAGCTATAATCTAGTTTATTTTGTTAATTATTGTTATTAATGTTATATATTTCTTAAGTTGTCAAGTAAGTTCAAATCTCAAGTGGTTGTAATTGATAAGAATCCTGGAGTAAGCAAGTCTGTAAAAATTAACACAAAATGAAATTACAGTTTTAACTGAAATCAACTATTCAGTTAACTCGAAAGTGAATCTTTTTTCTTGAGTTTCACTTCTTATCTCTTATCTACGTTTATTTGTTTTGTTTATTTTAATAATAACAAAGCTGAAATTGTTCGAAAAAAAAGATATTTTACTTCTAGAATTTGATCTCCTTCTAGATGTTTGTCGAAAAATAATAAATAAATATTGAATAAAATATAATTTATTAATGAATTATAATTTTTTCTTGTAAAATACTGTCTTAAACTTTATTGGCATTTTTGAATTTTCTGCATTTCTAATCGTTGGAAACATGCGTAGGCGCGACTTATGTGGAAATATTTTGCGTTGTTGTGTTATTTCGAACAAATTTTTTTTTTATTACTGACTTGATTTTTATCATCTCCGTTTATTTGCCTAGTATTATTTAGTTATGTTTGTTGACTTCGATATGAAAATAAACAAAAATATTCTCAATTGTTTCCTGATGATGTTGATGCTTTATTCATTTATTGAATCGAACGAACAAAGAAAATATAAACAAATGTATAACATGAGTAGAAACTAAAAATATTTTAAAAAATAAAAATTATTAAGTTGTTATTATTATTATTATTATTATTATTATTATTATTATTATTATTATTATTATTATTATTTTATTTTTTTTTATCCGAGAGACGGATCAAAGCAACCGGTCCAAGCACTTTTCTTCTGAAGTGGCACCTCTTATTAATTGCAATCTTTCAAACTTCCACGAATAATTTCCATAATTTTTATTATTAATAAATTTTTGATTGATAATTACGATGATGAATATGATTCACATTTTATTTTTAATATTAATATTGTTATTGTCATTAAAGTTACTTAATTGTAGTCATTCAAAATGAAGTAAGACTGACATTTCCTTTTGAACGTTTCAAGTGAGATGCCAAATCTGAATACTGTTCATCGCATCCTATTTGAGACAAGTTGTTCAAATTTCGCCTCAGAATCTTTGATCTGCTGCTGTAGACGAGTGGGTTGATGACCGAGCTCATGATGGGGAGGATTTTAACGATTAGGATGCAGAAGATTTGGTTCCTCTGGATCCTGTAACCCCAACCCAAAAAACTGTAGAGAAAAAATGTTGGTCCATTGAAAATGGCAAAACACACGGCTATCACCAGCATCATTTTGGCCAGACATTTTCTCGATTCCAGTAGATTTTGTACTGCTTTTCTGCTAAAGTCTCGATTTGACGTGTGTCTTGCTGGGCTGTTGGTTTCTGCGGAATTATCGGCTTCCAAGGTAGCGTGCTTAATGATTCTCATTCTCAAAGATTCACTTAAAAAGTTTTTCTTCATTAAAAAATGAAAGATTTTGGCATACGAAATGACTACAATTACAACAGGCATGATGTAGTACAATAGACTTGAAAATATGGAAAAAGCTTTGATCTTGATGCTTGTCTCGTGACCTCCAAGACTGCAAATACTGTACGTTAGTTTAGATTTCAGGATGACTTTTATAGACAGAGATAACTCCAACGCGAACGTAAGAGCGATCATAAAAGCACAGAGCCAAATTGCAATCAAAACCAGGCACACCGTTCTGGCGGTAAGCCACTGCTTCGCCTTGAAGGGGTAGCAGATAATAAGCAGACGTTCTTGGCTGATGGCAGCGACCGTATGGAATCCGACAAACGTGAGAAGGAGGTAGAAAAAGTTCATAACCTCACAGAAGTTTCTGGAGTTATTGTGTCCGATAGCCGACGTCAATAGTTCGATAAACCTAATCGGCGATAGAGCTACGGAGCGAACCAAATCACAGACGGCTAGGTTGACAATGAGAGCCAGACTGAATCGATTCCCGTGCGAGAACTTTGTCGATCTTCCGATGTAGACGATCAGCGAGAAGTTACCAATGACGCTTAAAATTATGGTGACGAGGTAAATGAAGATCAGGGTTAGTCTTACTGAGCCAGATTCTAGAAAATCCTCGGTAAATTTTTCAGTTGACGATCGATCCCCATGTCTGGACGTGCTGGAAGAATTGTTCGTATCGATTGCCATTTCCATGTTCTCATATTGATTAAAAATAAATTTCTAACTAATAAACTTTAAACTTTAGGCACAAAAAAAAATTCCAAAACCCGGAATAGTCAAACCCAATCACATTTTTAAGGACCTTTTTATACTTTCGCGAGCTAGAGCTACAATGCATGCCAGAGTGGATCTGTGTTTTTTGTTGTTTTTTTTTTTTTTTGCAATTTTCACCTAAAATAATGAAAATCAATTTTCGCTCCAGGAAAACAGTTACTAATTTCTTTTTGGTCAGATAGCAATGTCCAAATTATGCATTGTATGAGCAACAGTATATCACCGATCTCCGAACAAATAACGGTTACTGCTTGGCTCGTTACGCGTAGAGCCTTTTCAAAGTTATTATCGATTAACTAACTAATTTATTAGCTAATTTATCCAAATTTTTAACTAACTTATTCTTCAATCCTCAAATATTCACAAATATCACTAAAGTCAAGGAAATGGCATATTTGATGTGTTTCCTATTTATCTTCTAATCAAATCTCCAACATATCCGCCCATTAACACAGCAACATATCATATTACTTAATCCTAATCGGTAAATCCATAACCTCTTCATGGGCAGTTAATTCAATAGAGGCACACAAAAAACAATATCTAAAAAGCGGTAATTAAAAAAATGCCTCAGGTGCTACTTTTTTTTTACTGATCTTTGCAGAGTGATTTTTCTCGCTCAGTAGACGAATCATTATTAGTTCAAAGGACTAGGGTAGCGCTTTCGGCCCCTCATAGCGGAAATGATAACTCGGTTCGCTAAGCCTCTTTATCTGTTTTCGGCATTACCACTGTTAATGTTATTTGCAGGCTGTGCCAATACGCTACCACTATTAACATCAGAGGCGCAATTTAATTTAGATCAACTTAGATTTAAAATGTTCTAAAGGCCTATCATAAATTCTGCATGACTTGAGACCTGGACTTGCGTGACAGATTCCTAAAGCACTTTTTTCTGATGACCGGATGAAAAAAACGTAAAAAATAATTTTACAAAAATGACAAACTCGAACTCCTTTGAGTGTCTGTGATTAAGTTGTATTTTGCACCATGTCCTCCTATTAAAAACATTTCAATTTAAACAAAAAGTTTGTAATTTCTCCTGAAATTAAAATTAACACTCCTCTTATTTATATCGGTTCGGGCAGGTGCAGACCCAAATGGAGAACAGCAAAAAAAAAAAACGCTCATCCCACTAAACTTAATCTCAGCATTACCCTGATTTGATAAATCAACCAGTTTTTTTGTAAAATAAATCTGTGTTCTGAGAAAATCCTCCATCCTCCATTCCGTTGCTTTGCCATTTTGAATTGATACCACATAATGTCGATAGTGGGTCAAGTGTTTGCCTAAATTAAGACTTGTTAATTTAGATTGTAACATTTATCAAGATTTACTTCAAAAGTCTAAACGGGGCGAGATTTACAATAACTTAATATAAATTAATTTAATCCGCATTTGGTTTGCGCCGAATAAATAGACGCCGTTACTAACAGCGATGACGTATAGAGGCTTGCAACGGCAGCCTACAATTTTCGGTTCGTTTCTGTTTTTTGAATTGGACTGGGTTCGACTAAGGAATTGTCTATTGTTACAGCTTGGAATTTAATTCCAAACTGATCGATTGATTTTTTTACTTTATTTTTGCTTGACATTCATGTACTTAAGTAATAATAAAATCATTAACTTCACAAACGTCTTGTCTTCGATTTAGTGGTGGATCAAAGTAGGGTGGGATCAAAATTATCAAGAACTAGAACGTTTGGACCAGAGTAATGATCAAGTTGGATGTGTGTAAAATTGGTTTATACTGTTTAGAGGCTCAATAAAATGGCCTTTTAAAATAGGATTCAGCAACTTTTGTTTATGCCGAATAAATAGAGGGAACATTGTAGACTCCAAACTTGTCAGAAATCTCAAAACTTAAGATTTTATTGACAAGATTTGATAAGTCATTGGGTTTGACTTAATCTTGATCTTGTGATATAACTGCAATTTTAACAAAAGTGTATCAACTAAATAGTAACTTAAATATTAGTATGCATAGACATATATATACATAGCACAGTAATCAACAGCCTAATATATAGCTAATATTTAGAGTATGTTGTTTACGTCCTTTTCAGATCTCATAATTTCTGAATTTTCTGCATATTTCATCTGCTGTCATGTCTCCTGAGTTATCTCCTGCATCTGCAATAAAAATATAATATAAGCAAGTAACTGAATTTTATTATTTATTACATTAGTGTTATAATTCGTATTAAAAGCAAAATACAAAAAAAAAAGTACAAAATTATCATTTTGGAGCCTTAAACACTTTTACTTTTATCAGAAAATCAAACTATCTGGACCTATTGACAACATGGTTTATTTCAGATGACAAAACATAACAGGTTTTTAAGATCCCTTCAAATGTCTTCTGAGTATTACTTTGTTGTTTTTCAATTTTTTTTTTTTTCTGAATGACTTTTGAAAGAATTTCAGCAAAAACAGTTAGGTGAATTCAAGTTAAAATCACAAACCTTTATGAATTTCTGATGAAGATATCATCTGATTCTTGGCTGGCATACTTTGCCAATGCATGGACTTTAATAAAAATATATTTTCAATATGACATTAAATTGTTATTAAAATAAACAGAATGCATTGCTATTAACACAAACTGAATCAATGCCATTATCATACGGTTTACAGTATGTATCATAGTAATTTTTGACCAAATTTAATCAAGAGAACAATAAAAATTAGTGGTGATCAAAAATTAGTAAAAGTTATAAAAAAAATTATAAAACATTTTAGTAAATAAAATCAACCTAAAAACAAACAAGTGAAAGAAAACAACCCAAAATAAATATTTCCCATAATAACAGTTAATAAACAATAAAGTCATAAGCAATTATATCAAACTAATAAATAATCACAAACGAACAATAAATAATAATTTAATTACTGCAAAGTCACCAGAAACGTGAACACACTGACAGCAGAAGGCGCTCTGTTTGCATTCAAAGATTTCCACGTTTTGAACGGCATTTTGATGCAACTCCTTCTCCACTGGTCGTACAACTTTCTTTCGTTGACATCGCAGAGAACCTCTTTTGCTTCTGACAGTTTCTTGAACTTGCTGTCGCCTTCTTCATGGTTTGAGAGCAAAAATTGATTTGCAAATAAGATAAAAAAGCACAAAAGAAATAACTAATACTATGACATTTATCTACAATTTGACTGGATGATCTTCGAAAGGCAATGGGGCTTAATTAACAAATAATCTAAAATAATATTTGATTTAAACTTTGCCATTCCTGAATAGGTTGATTTATACACACAAGTATAGAAGAAGAAAAATGTAAAATTCCCACATGTAATATTTAAGCAGAGTTATAACAAAATGATCAAATGAGCATGGCAAATTGTTGAACAAATGATTCACTACACATGTTATTTTCATGTCACTATTCAATGCAAAGGTCTGCAGCTATGATGAATAACTCTGTCAAAACAGTTATGAATTAAAATTCAAATATGAAATTCTAATTCCCAACTCGCATCAAAATAATTTTTCGAATTAAAAACTCAATCATAAATGCATTATTTTTTCTACCATTTCTATCGCCCACTTTGTCAGGGTGACACAGTTTCGCTTTGGCTCTGTACTCCGCAATTATCTGTTCATTCTGGAAATTACAAAGTTTTCAATTGAAGATATAAATTGTCTTCTCATTACACTAAATAACAAACAATAGCATACAGTTGATAGCTCGTCACACCCCAATATTTCGTAGTAGCAAACGTCAGCATCTTCCCTTCCAAATCCAAAAATTGAATCAACCATTGACGAACTCATGTTACCATTTACATAATTTTTCCAGCCATTTTACAAATGAATAGATGCCGGAGACTTTGAACCAAGTAAAGCAGTAAGTCACGAAAATTATTAAACTGCAAAAAATTGTTTTTATCATAAAATAAAACATTATTTGCGTCATTGGTTTAATTTAAATTTGCATGATTTTAATTAATTCTTCACAGGTATTTCTGCAAATTTTCCCAATTTTCTAACTCATCGGTATTATTTCATTTTACGACTTGTCATGGTGGATATCAAAAAAAAAAACCAACTAATTTTTGGAGGTTAAAAATTTATTGCAATAAAATTTTATTACTTTTATTCTAAAATTGCAATGTAATGATGACTTGCATTATGTATCTTCGAAAGTTCCAGGGCTTACAATGAATTGGACTGAGGCAATATAAATAAGACACTAATAACTGGACTACCACAATTTCGAAAATTTTAACTTTTGCTTCGACTTAATAATCAATACAAATGGAGTTTCCTGATCTTGGAGAGCAATGTTCTTTGCCGTCATGCAGGCAATTAGGTGAGATTTATCAACTTAGTACTGTTTTATTCGATTAACAAATTATAAATTACTGAAAAACGTTGGGCATTAAGTTGACAACTGTGAAAGGAGATGGCGAAATCATTACAAATTTAAAACAAAATTTGTTTCCACTCGTATTCAGTGACAGCCAATCTAGAATGGTGACACTGAACATGGAAAACGTTTAATACTTGTTATGGTTCACGTATGTTGACGATTTGTACATCAAGGTTCACAACAGTGACCACAACATGATTTTGCACTTAATGACTTGTTTTTAACACATTTTTGGTTGTTATGCGGTATTTATTACCAAAATATTTTTGTTATACTTTAATTTTTAATAATCATATTTTAATACTTCAGATTTTCTTCCTTTTACATGCAATGCTTGCAGCAAGGTGTTCTGGTGAGTTTCCAATTTTGTGCGTCTACAAATATCTATTGCTCTTTGTGTCAAATATCAACCAAATAGCATAATTTGCGGCCCAAACGTTTCATTACATTAAATTTTTGATCGTTATAGTTTTATGCTTGTACTTAAATCATCTCAATAATTAATTGAAAGTATTTATTTTGTTATTTAAAATAACATCTCAACGAATATTTTCCATTCTTCAGTCGACTCCACGAAAAGTATGATTCCCACAACTGTCCTGAAGGTCGCAAGAAGGTACTTTATTATATTATATTATTTAATACACTTTATTATATTTCACTCTTCATTTTAATTACTTAATTGCTGTTGCCTAGAGGAGCAGTAATGGTCATATAATATAATAACAGTAATAATTAGCAACAATAGTAGTAGTAATAATAATCTTAATATGTTAGTAATGTCAATAATAATGTTAATTTTAATATTATTTATTATTATTAATATTAATGACTATGCTGGCATTCCCAATTGTAATCTGATTGAGTTGTAATCCTCTGCCTTCAGATACACTTTATGTTTAATTCATTCACACGTTAACACCAATTTACATATTATTAATATTAATTACTGATCGCTAAGGACAAGTAATTTTCATCTCTTCAAGGACAAGGTAGTGCCAACGTGCCCAATGTGCAGTCGACCGGTCCCACTGCAACCTGGCGACAAACCCGACGATGCCGTGATGAGACACATCGACAACAAATGCGATTCGCAAGCTGCAAAGCTCAAAACAGAGGTTGGGCTTTAATAGTAATAATTAAGATGATGACCGTGATGTTAATAATAAGTAATAATAATAATAATAATAATAATAATAATAATAATGACGAATGACTCGCCAGTATTAATAATAATAATATTACTAATAATAATAATAATATGTAGTAATCACAATGACAGATAACTTAGTTATGGTAACATTATTAAGAAATTAAAGGTATTGTATTATTAATTTATTTGTTCAATCCTTCCACAGCAACGACGAGCCAACAAGTGCAACTACAAGGGATGCAAGACAGGCACTGATGTAAGTCCTTCGAACGATCACATTTCCACGATTATTCGGCAGTATTGATTTCTCGTTAATCAAATCGGTCAACGCACAATATTATGTACTAATCCAAACATAATTGGTGTTATTTTATTAAATTGCACATTAATATAAGGAGTATGTCCTCGTTACGAATATTATTTTTTCCAATGTATTTATTAATAAGCTTTCTTTTTCTCCATGGTTTATAGCTATTGTTGCAGAGTGTCAGGGTAACATGCGAAAGATGTCATCTCCCGTTCTGCCTCAGTCACAGACACATCATGGACCACAAATGCACCGCCCCCAAACCTGTTGAAACACCGAAACCGGCCTTCCCTAGACCCCTGGTCGAAGCCGTGAAGACCACTGCCAAAAAGTTCGTTGGGGGCATAGGAGACATGCAGTGTCTCGCCGAAGTTTTTATAATCAATAAATTCATTTGCTAAGTTGCATGATTTTTCTGTACTTGTCGGGATATTGAGTACTGGTTTATTATTGTTATTGTTGATATTATTATTATTATTATTATTATTATTATTATTATTCTTGATTCGTTTAATGTCTGCATTTAATGATTTCTTGTTAGTTATTAGTTTGATTCTGGTTGTTATTATTATTATTGCTATATTACTGTTATTATTTTTATATTTATATAAATTGTTTTATTTCTTATTGTAGCTGCAGACCAATAAAATTTCCATTTTAATAATAATAATAATAATAATTAATTAATTCTTTCAGTACTCCCCACAGGCCACAACAATTACCGACCGCCTTGCACGTTCATTCCCTCCAGCAAGCAGGACTCGTAAGTTGTCGTCTGGTTTCGTTCATTTCAATGAGCTCTCGTTGAAAAAATAATTACCACGAGTTGAAGAATTGTCGTGTCGTCACCGTTGATTACTAACCAACTGTTGCCAATTGTTGATTGAACTCAAAATGACAGTTATTATTATTATTATTATTGTTATTGTTATTAATTATCATTAATTTGTGAGTGACCATACTTCGATCATTTGGTTGATCTCTTAAACTAAAAGATTCTGTTTATTGGTAAATTATTTTCTTTTATCATCCACTCGTTTACTTTATATATTGTCTATTAATATCTGTTGTTATCATTAATTTTAATATAACATCTTTAATTTATAATTAATATTTGTTATTAACGTTTACTTTTAGTCCGAAGATGAAGCAATGAGGAGGGCGATAGAATTATCCTTGCAGTCCATGGGCCCGGAATGGTGAGGAATTTTAAATCATTCGAATATTAACTTGCATTTTGTTATTTGTTTCGTTCGATGATAACCATCATTAAAATGTTTTTGGTTAAACGTATTTGATGTTGGGAGCCAAAATTATATTGCTCGGTATCTTGTATTGGAACTTTGAGTTTCAAAAAAGAAATTCAACGATATAAATCTAAGAAAATATTAAAAAAATTACTGAACGAATGAACCCTAATATTTTAATAAGTTAATTAACACTGAGTAAAGTACAAATTAGTTAAAGAAGTAATGTCTTTAATGAATACCTTGTTCAGAGTGGTAAACATGGTAAACATTTTCATTTTCCCTGCAGTTCGACAAATGACGAAGACGAAGAAAACGGGACATTGCAGGACGAAAGTGACGAGGCCATCGCACGAGCCTTGCAGGAGGCGGAGTTTTCGCAGCAGGTCGGTGTTTGCTGATTGGATGGTTTCATTAGGTTTGGTCTCATTTGCATAATGAGCTAGAATCAGTCTATCCATCATATAAAAAACAGTGAAAATTGAATATTAAGTTGATTATTATTATTATTGTTGTTGTTGTCATTGTTATTATTCCAAAACAAGAATTCCAGTGGAAGATTGCCTCTTCCAGATTTTTAACCTTTGTTTTTTTTGTCACATTATTTTGAGAATAAAGAAGTTGTGAAATTAAATGAATGGCTACTTATTGTTTTATTTTTTTTTGAATAACGATCATTGTGAAAGTTACAATTACTTATTCATTACAATTACTTATTCATTACAATTTAGTTTGCCAGTTTAGCGCCAGTCAGCAGTTTTTATCACAACTGTTCTTTCAAAAAACAAGCTATTTTTTCTCTTTTCTCTGAATATGAATTTTAATATGAATATGAATTCTGCAATAAATGCTAATTATTTTGTGCCATGAACTCATAAATTGTTATCACTACTGATAGCTTTTATAGCTTTTATTTCAATACAGGTTATATAAAAACAAGCTGACTTGTTGTTTTTAGAAAGTATTCTAAAAATTGTAAATTTTAATTCTTTTAACAGCCAAGAACTCCTGTCACAACAGCCAGGGACAAACAGTCTTGTTGTGTCTCTTGATGATTGTTATTACAAACTTGACTGCTCCACAATAACAATGATGATAATTATGATGATGATGTTGGTGGTTTTTGGTGACGGTGATGATTACGATAGCAATTACGATCTGTCCAATAGGTGCGGAATGCTAAATCAGGGATGCTCAATTTTCAATTCATGTTTTTCGACGCGGACATTTTGGCATGTTTATGTTCTTATATTTGTTTCCATAATGGAAATTGACTTTATGTCGTGATGCCATTGTGTGACCGCGAAATTCCGTTTCATTTATTGTCGATAAAACATTTCTGACACAATTATTGTTTTAACCCTATGAACCTGGAACAACGTGGTAGGCAGTTTATGTTTACCTTTATTGAACTTTTGTGATTTAAAAAGAAATTCAAGAACATTAGTAGTTTTAGCATTTTGATGGTCTGGAAAAATAATGTTAATGACAATAATGTTCTACGTTATTGAACTTTATTGATTTAAAAAGAAATTTAAAAAAAAAACATTAGCAGTAATTGATCTGAGCATTTTGGTGGTCTGCAAAGAAAAATAATAATAATGTCAGAACAAAGAATGCTCGATCTGTGAACATTAAAACACTAAAACAACACCACTTCTAATTATCCATCCAGTTCCGGCAAAGCAGCGCTAGTGCAGGGATGGCAGCAGGCCATGCGAAGCCGCCATTTTGGCTGCATGAAGACACAATAGGCTGTGCTTTATCTGGTTTTCTTTTCGGCTCAATTTTTTCTTTTCTTTTCTTCTTCTTCTCATCTTCGTCTGCTTCCTGTTTCGGTTCTTCCGTCGTAGGGGGATCGTTTTTTCCAAGGTCTCTTAAAATTTCTTCAATCCCTTTCGTAACTCCGGGAGGTAGCTCGCTCGTTGGGATTAATCTTAAGTGTTTAAAGTAAGTAAGTAATGTTTTATTAACGTCCGTTGCATAGCTAGATGATTAGTGTTTAAACTTTATCTTGGTTATTTATTAACTAACCATTTGTGATTGTTAACTAGTTAAATGGAATTTGATGGTTAGCTAGTTAAATGAAATTTAAATTCATGAGTGTATATCCACAGTTTTGCAGAGTTTGTAACTAAAAACTGACCGCTTACTTTGTTTGGGGAATTGATACGTACTGAGCGAGGGACGCGCGTTTGAAGTGTTTAAAAATAAAGCATGAGACGTTGAAATATTTTTGTTGCAATAAAGAGTATTTAGGAAGAAATTGACTGATCAAATTGTAATTGTAATGTCCTACAATTTCTGGTGAGCGATTGGAAAAAAGCAGCTAACAAATAACGTGTCTCGTTAAGAGCAAACAAGCACTGCCTTACATCTCTGAGACGACGATCTCTTTCAAGTCGTCTTCTATTGTAACTGCCTCTTCTCCTTCTTTCACGGCTGGCAATGCATTCAACGCGCTCAACGATTTGACGAATGATTCGCCAGTAGAATCTGGAAACGAGATTTCAATATTCAGGTTAGGAATTTCGATTTGGCTTATATCAGCGAGTGGGTAGACTGGGGTTGTGATGATTAGCTTTAATTTTAATCAGAAGGTTAAAGATAGATTTAGACAGATTTAACCTAGAGAAGAGAATCAATTTGGGTATGGGACTGAAATTCTTACAAGTGAATATTAATATGTTCTCCAATTTTTCAGATTTATCCACTGTCATGAAGAGCTCCACTGATCCAAGGTCCAAGATATATCTGTAGATCCTGTAATTTTATAGTTTTCACAAGAGAATAATTAATAAATAATAACAATAGAATTAATTTTGTAAAATATTAGAAAATATTTAAATTTTTTTTTTTTTACATAAAAAAAATTCAACCATAGTTAGAACCAAAATAGAAATTCAATCGATAACTCGACAAACTCTATAATTTGTTATTTACATTATTAGTTAGTATTAACTAATGTAATGCCTAATCGCTTTAGTAGTGTAGTATTATTATTGCTATAATTATTATTACGTTATTATTATTACTACTACTACCACTTATTCTGGCATAAATTTCAGAATAAAATGAAAAAGATTAAAAGTTAGAATAGAAGATGAACAAAATCCCTCATTAACTTGTTGGAGTTGTTGACGAAATAAACATAATCATCATCCAACGATAAATCGCCAACGCCTTCGGCGCTACACAACTTGTCGAGAGCGTTAAGATCAATGGCGTTATCGAAATCCATGGAAACAGAAAGATACGAATAGTATACGCCGTCTGTTTGCGGCGCGTAGATTACCAAGTCTGAAATGAACGTGTAATTAAATTTTTAAGCTGTAAAATTAATATTTAAATAATGTACGTTAATCACCTTTGCTTGTGAATATATATAAATGTAACAGTAATATTTTTAACCTTAAATATAATAGCAATAGTTAAAATTTTTTTTGTTTATGAGTTTATTGAATCAAAAAAGTTTAAAAAATAACTTGGTAATTTTCAGTAATTAGAATGGTTAAAAGCCAAATGAATACCACTGAAGTCGATGACAAATCTATTGAAATATTCGATCCATCCATTGCTGTGTTTGACCCTTTTCTGCTTCAAACTGTAGCACAAGATGGATGTTCCCCTGCCCGCTGTCCTCAAAATGTATAGGTTTCTGAACATTGGAAAGTGGAAATATTATCCCAGTGTTTGTAATTAATGTTTATTACTATTATTATCATTTTTATGTATTATTATTTATTTACGAGATTATATAGCTCAGAAACTATATTATAATTGAAGTCTATAATATTACATGTATAATAAATATTAATGTTATAAATATTAAACTGACTAAATATTGTAATATATTATGGAATAATATTCATTTTAATTTCCAGCCTCTCGCTGTTGTCATATTTGACATGCTGTAGGTTCGTTTCGTAGAGTAAGATCTTTTTCCTATTCAGTTTACTGTTGTATTCCAGTAGTCCAGTTCTGGTGATGAAGTAAAAAATGCTTCTCTTGGGATGCTTATCGAAGCCGAGAATGTTGCCGTCACCTGTTGTAATTTGAAGTTGTTGTTTTACAATGTAATTGAATTGTTTTTTAAAATTTGTTTTACGTTCTAAAATCTGTACAGAGAGAACATTATTTAATAATTGGTTGATTAACAAGTAATTTCTTATTTAATAAACAATATCCGTGGTAATATCCGTAATATGAAGTGACATTTTTAATCGAAAAATCAAGACAAATTCAAAGTCCAAATAAGTTATTTATACACAACTTGTACCAATTTCATAAATGCTGTTAAGAACTACCAAAATCCTGTTGAGTTTCATTCGTGTAGTTTCTTATCTTCATCATCGTCCATAGCGCACTACTTTCCCCTGTACTACAGTACAAGAATAAGGAATCTTTGATCATTTCGGCAACTAGATTACCTAGGGAAGTGTAAGGATATGAAGACTTGATGCGTTCTGTGGTGTAGAGTTTCGTGTTGACGATGACGAAAGTGTTGAACGGCCTGTCGTAGGAAATGATGTATTCTGTCGCCTCACCATCTGCTAGTTCAGCATTAAATTTATCTGTTTTGTTGTTTTATTTTGTTTTAAAATTTATTTTTTATTCAAATCGGTGTTTTTGGTCATTAACGACGTTACCCTTACCTTGTCCTGGATAGCATTTTAATTATTTAAAAATAATAGTGCGTCGAAATTAGGAAATACTTTCAAACTAAAATAAACTACTTTTGTAAATTGTTAACATTTTAAATCGATCGACGATAAAATGTTCAAATAAAAAAAAGAAAGATATAGCTAACCTTCCTGGAGATAAAAATAAATGATCCAAAAACAGAATGAAAGCGATGCTGCCTTCATTTCGAAAATCTACATTTAAATTTACTTCTCCAAAGTCTTCGTCTACTCGGAGGAAAAACTCTTTGAGAATCGAAATCTTAGGTTTAATAAGCGATGCTCATTCCATAAATTTCTTTTGTGAATTTTGAAATCATTCCCAACTCCTGCAAAAAAAAAACAATTTGCGTTTTTGTTCCTTAAAATCTGCTCTTCGATTCGACGAAATTTTGTTTACTATTTCAATTCTGACGTTTTCAAGACGCAATTAAGGTTGCTGAAAAAGAATTTCAAATGAGTTTCAAATAAGCACTTTAATTAATTTAAATTAAATTTAAAGCTTAATAAAAAAAATAAATTGGATGAACAAAGATGAAATGACACCCAGGATTCATTCCTCAAGGCGATGTCATGGTAATAGGACATAGGTCATAGGTAATAGCCGGCCATTGTCATAGTAACCTTTCGCTGAAAGTTTTTGTTCATGACTATACTTTTTTATTAACCATTTGTGTAGCGCTTGTGACAGGCTGGGTTTCTCGACACGTTATGGCTTTTGTGAGAATAAGATTTTATTTAAAAAAATGTTTCTATTACACTAATGATATTGTGAATGTTGTTACTTTATTAACATAAAATATATAATTCTAACAACTTTTATAGTATATTATTACTATATTTCTAATATTTTGACCCGTTAGATAAGAAACAACTAACGCAATAATTACTGAAAATGTTGTCACCCCTTCAAACTTTTGTCATCGATCAAAAAAGTTAAATTTTATAGTGCTATTATTATTATTATTATTATTATTATTATTTATTATTATTATTATTATTATTATTAATTATTATTATTATTATTATTATTATTATTATTATTATTATTATTATTATTATTATCATAATATTATAATATTATTATTATTATGGGATGGTGCCATGAGTGAAGTTGTGTCATATTTTATTTTTTCCAAGTAGAATTTATTTCAAATCGCAAAAGTTGTTCGTGTATTCATATGGCCATGAAGCAAGTCAGTAATATTTTTGGTCAAAATAATTTTTAAGTCGTCCAAACATTCAAAATCAGAAAGAGTTGTCTTAACGTAATTCGCTGCAGTTGTCAAGAGGACATCTTGTTAAAAAGGACAACCCAAAATGCTGTTGTTCAGTTATCCTTTTTTTAAATAAATAAATAAATGATAATAATGCATGAACAATTACAGATGGTTAAAACTCCTTTTTAATATAATATAAATTCCAGAGTCCCGGTTAAACTAAAACGGTTCTTTGTTTCACCCTTGATGATCATCGACTTCGATGGCGAAAGATCAAACGGGGTGAGAATTCATTGAGTTGAGAAGGATTAGGCAGAATACGATGACGTCACTGTGAATGTTCATCGACATGGCATCACTAATTGGTCCAATGCTGAAGTTCAACATTTCGTGGTCTCCCCAATTTTCACTGAATGTAAAAATGGATCGAATTAGTTAATTAATTATATTTGTTGTTTTTTGTAAAACGATTAGTAATGAGCAAATTACAAAGTCAACAATTTACCAAAAAATATATTAATTTCTTAAGTTTATTTTAAATATTTATTTATAAATCAGTATTTAACAATAGAAGCTAATTCTGTGAATCTCAATCTGATGCAAAACACTCAAATTTCTTAAAACTAAATTTTAAATGTTAATCGATTTATTTAATGAATGCAATTAGCTAGGTCTCTGCCGCGCCTTGCCTATAGCGTCAGGGTTTCTTAACCCTAATGGCGTTGGGCCAGCGAAGTATATGCTAGTTTTCGAATAGGCCCACACTCTACTGCCTTGTCCAATTCCCCAGCAATCTTATGAATTATATTATATATTAATATATTATGTATTATATATTTATATATTAATAGAATGCATGCAAATTGAATGAAATAAAAGAAGTGTTTCATTCACGTTGAAAGGTTCAATCCGACGATATCATCAATTGTCATTTCAGGATTGGCAGAGGTCGGTTCGTCGTAATAAATCACGTCACGAGTCGTAACTTTTGTGGATATGGTTGCTGGTGTTGTTGCTGTTGTTGTTGTTGTCATCGTCGTCGTCGTCTCTGTTGTTGTGTATTCCGGTGGTTTGCCTGAAGAAATTTCAATCTACAAAGTTAAACCGTAACATTACCGTAATATCGCTCTATCCAATTGTACTTCAAAGGTATTTGAAATTAAATCTTTCCAACATGAGATAGAAGATTAAGATTATTTTTACAGAAAGAATGAAATATTTTTCATAGAAAAGATTTCTACAAATATAAAACACTTTAAGTGAACCAAATTTTCGTCCTTAACTCCGAATAATAATAACATAAACAAAAAAGAAATTTTGATAAGCTCTCAAACTCAGGTTTATATTTAAAAGACCTTATTGAGTGCTAAATCCTACACACCTGAATCGGTTATGAAAGCACTTTCTAATCGCTTTACAGTTTGTATAGATAATTTGGCTAGGTCATTCTCTGGCGTTGAAGGCTGAGAACACGACACATTACGACTATTCCATTGCCGACACTTCAACTCTACCCAGATGCCACTTTTTAAGGATGGTGTGATTTGAGCTTACGTCAGAAATATGTGAGATTTCTGAAGCGGTCAAAAAGCGGCCAAAATTATTGTTTGACATGGATGATAATGATGATGGTAATAATAATAATAATAATAATTATAATAATAATAATAATAATAATAATAGTAATAATAATAATAATAAATAATAATAATATAATAATATAATAATAATAATAATAATAATAATAATAATAATAATAATAATAATTAATAATAATAATAATAAATAATAATAATAATTAATAATAATAATAATAATAACAATAACAATAATAATAATAATAATAATAATAATAATAATAATTAATAATAATAATAATAATAATAA
>JAJTWR010000005.1:977500-1042500 GCA_021613335.1 Whitmania pigra
ATTTCTCTACCATTCAGCTAAATCACGTCATTGCATGAATTAACTTAATTTGAAAACATACAACACCGTGGTCAAAGTAACCATTTTAAATAACAACAAAGTTATTGCATTTTCAAACTTTAATTTTAATGTCAGTAACATCAGATATAATATTTTATAAATATTTTTACACAGCATAGACGATCCAGCATAAAGGGATCACAATGTATTTCCTGCTTGTGTGCCTCATATTTTATTTTGTTCCATCAGGAGGTTAGTGAGAAAGATATCGTTAATACCAGTTAGTTAGTTAGTTCTTTATTAACGTCCATTTCATAACTAGATGATTAGGACGGTCGTTAATACCACTTTAGTTCTGTGTCATACACGCATGACCCTTTCACTAAGCTGTAAAATGTCATTCAAAGCACTGAACTGATTGTTGGAGAAATCACGATTCAACTTATGGACACAACAATTTTTCACGGGCATCTTACTTTCACCTCCAGCCTTAACCATGTCTTCCCGCAACCCTACCCTCCCCTAACCGTAACCCTGTCCTACCATAATCCTAGCTCTCATGATCGTGATAGTAGAACCGGGAAAAAGTCACTCGTTTTTTTTCATCACTTCTCCAACCGTTGAAAATCAAAAACATTTCTACAGGTTATTTGGAAGACAACTTTCTCATGGTATACGACAACGACGACCCGAGCGCTTACAAGCAGGTAACTTTTACGGGCGAAGTGGTCATAATACACGAAAACCAGGAACACGAATTGCCGCACTTGTTCGCCATGAAACCAGACGGGAAAGGTCTCCTGGTCAAGTGCTACGCGTCACCTCATCTGCTGCACTTCGATTGGTCGTCGGGATCGCTGACTGACAACAAGATAAGCATGGCCGGTGAGGTCATTTTCTGGTGCTGTCGGTTTTGTACTCGTCTTAATGAATGATTAATGAGAAAATTAATAGTAATGTTAATGATGATGATGATGATGATGATGATGATGATGATGATGATGATGATGATGATGATGATGATGATGATGATGATGATGATGATGATGATGATGATGACGATGACGATGATGATGATGATGACGATGATGATGATGATGATGATGACGATGACGATGATGATGACGATGACGATGACGATGACGATGACGATGACAATGACGATGATGATGACGATGACGATGACGATGACGATGACTATGACGATGACGATGATGACGACGACGACGACGACGATGATGATGATGATGATGATGATAACAATAAACGTTAACGTACTTAACAGCTATAAAAATATAAAAACATCATAATAGATATGTTAAATTACGGCTAAATAATACCTACAACTAATAGCAACGGGTATATTAATGTAAACAACCAATAAATAAATAATCAATTAATTAAATAAATAAGTAAATAAATTTACATTTCAATACCGCTTCAGATCTCTTTGCCGTCAGTGGCATAACAATGAACTCCAGGTACCCTGAGGACTTCTTCCTTACTTACTTCACGAGCGCCGAGGTAATCAGAAGAGGCCTGAATCTGAATGACGTTTCAAGGAAGGTCCTTCCAGACGACGCTATCCCTCTCAGTGTCGATACGTACGCCTACAATGGGTTCGTACAACTTGATGGATGGGGTGGGCAGGTGAGCCACGGACCGGGAAAAGTTTTGGGACCAACCCGGGTTTTCTTGCTTTTCCTTTTACGAACTGCCATCATTCCAACTCTTTCCTAGTGGATTTATTTAAGTTGCACTATTTTATCATTATATTTTTACATTTAATTAATCTAGACGTGCATTTAATTTGATCGTAATAAATAATATATGATCCATTGCAGATCCATTTGGTATCTTGCATACTCAGCCGGTGATGCGACTGGCCTCTATCGGTATGACATCGAATCTGAAAAGCGGTTCTTAATCCACAACTTAATGAGATCTTATGACTTTCTGCGCTTTGACGCCAAAGGTTGAACGGACTTTTTTTTTATAGGCGATTGACCAATTTTTGTCTAATTTTATTATTATTATTTAATTACTAATGTTAATATTCAAATTGATATTAATAATACGTTATATTCAAGTAATCAACAATTCATTTTAATTAATTTAAATTATTCGGAAAAATAAAACGTTAGATTAATGGATACCTTTTAAAAGTAAGCCAAAAATGCATTGGAGTAATTTGCAATTTGAAGTATTGTAATCTGCAAATTGTAATTGTCGAATAATTGAAAATTGAAAGAATTTCAAATGATAATTCTAATTTAAATTCCGAACTTGCAGAACAAAAAGTGTATTTAGTGTTTTTGGACGTAATTGAGGTGGTAGACTTGAAAGATAGTAACGTCCAGCCATTTATCAGTCTTGGTTCGTACATTGAGAGTTTTGCAGTCGGAGAAGAAAACATTTATGCTACCTTGTCCATGAAAGAGTGAGTCTTGTATGACATGATGACAAGGATGAATTGAATGACATGATGACAAGGATGAATTGAATGACATGATGACAAGGATGAATTGAATGACATGATGACAAGGATGAATTGAATGACATGATGACGGATGAATTGAACGGCATGTTCTAGTGATGAACTAGGTTTATTATTATGTTTTAACTATCTCTAGAGAATGGTTTTTTTAGGTTAGATATTCCTCTCCCAAGATGGTCAATCATACTTTCTACCGTTTAGTTGCAGTAATAACGAACATAGTAATAAAAACAACTTTATAAACTAGATAACCTGATGACTATGATGATATTGATAACATTGATGACATTTAAAAATTGGATGATATTAATAATAATAACAATATCTTTTTAAAAACTAATATACTTAATTCTTGCAATCATAAAGAGACATTTACAAGATCAACAAAGTGGACAAGCAGGTATCAACGATCATTTACACGAATGGGATGATCAAAAGACCCAGGCATTTAGAAATATTTGAGAGTTATAATTTTTTTAAATTTAATTTTATTTATTGGACATTTCGGATGTTAATTAAAATTGTCAGCTGTATAGTAATTTTAATGATAACAAATGTTAATTAATAATTTTAACAATAACGAATGTAAATTGAAATTATAAGTTAGAAAGTAATATTAATGATAAATATAATCAAAAATATAGGTTGAATAATTAAATATATTAGTAATAATAAAAATAATAAAGTTAACTAAAATGATAGGTTAAATAATAATAATATTATTAAATAAGTTAAAATCGAATGGTTGTTTTTTTAAGGTTCCCGTTTTAAGTAGCATTTGCTATGATTTGTCATCGAAGCTGAAATTTTGAATTCTTCCATTCCGTTTTAATGGCGAAAGTCTTGCTAGACAAAATTTAAAAACAGAAATTGTGACAATTAGATATATAATTATATAATTTGTATAATAATAATGTTAAGAAGAAGAATAATAATATTAAGAAATTATTACGTTAATAATATTAAAATGTTAATAAAATAAAGAATCTTAAAAAGTGTTTCTGGGTTTGTGTTCAATTTGTCCCTCATAACGAGGACAGCAAACAAAGTCGTCTGCTGATGGATGACGTCACTTATTTGTTCATGTTTCAAATTCGTTTTAATTCGGAAGAAGAGTTTGCTGTTAAATTCATCAAAATATTAATTTCTGGCTTTTTTTTAACTTTTAAAAAAGCACAAGAAACTTTATAAAATACATAAAGATTCCAATTTAACATTTTAATCCAGGTAATATGTTCTGATAGTTTTAATAATAAAAATAATAGTAATAATAAAATTTATTAGCTTGTAATATGTCTCTAAGATATTAGATGTTCTGAAATAATAACAATGCATAGAGTAATGTCCCTATTTTTTCTTACAATTAAGCAGAACTTTAACAAAATTAATTGCAGAACCTTAAAACACCTTTTAAGTAATGACAAAAATACTAGCATCAGCTTGATGATAAGTAACTGGCGAAATATTTTGATTTTGATTATTATTATTATTATATTATTATTATTATTATTATTATTATTATTATTATTATTATTATTATTATTATTATTATTATTATTATTATTAATATTATTATTATTATTATTAATTATTAATATTATTATTGTTATTATTATTATTATTATTATTATTATTATTATTATTATTATTATTATTATTATTATTATTATTATTATTATTATTATTATTATTATTATTATTATTATTATTATTATTATTATTATTATTATTATTATTATTATTATTATTATTATTATTATTATTATTATTATTATTATTATTATTATTATTATTATTATTATTATTATTATTATCGTCGTCATCATCAGCAGCAGCGCATCATCATCAAAACAATTTGATTTAAATTCAACTTCAATTCAGTTCCATGATGTTGCAAAGAAATGTATACCTTATTTTCTGGATATCATCGTTTGCTAGAGGTAAGCAAGGTTAATGATCAAATAACAGTATTACTTAGCTCTTAGAAGCAATACCAATAACATTAATAATTATTATTACCAATAATAAATTAATTTATCTTAATCTATCACGACATTTCAAACATTTCCATAAAACTAAGTTTTTATCCTGCCTCCACACTTCAACAGCAATAACAACAAAAAAAACATTAGACAATTAAAAAAAATAAATAATGCAGAATATTTCCTCCTTAAGGTTTTATAGAAGACAATTTCCTACTAGTCTTCGACAACGAAGAGCCACACAGTCTTACGCAGGTGAGTCTGGACGGCGATACGTTTCACGTCATAAAACTGGATCAAGAAAACTTGACCTTCGCCACGAACAAGATCCACAGATTTCCCGCCTTCATGACGATGAGGCCAGACGGTAAAGGCGTTTTTATAAAGCATTTGGCATCGAAGATGTTTGTCTCGATCGGCTGGGCTGATGGCGCCGTTGAAGCAACAGAGTTTGCCGTGTATTGTTAGTCATTTTGACGTTAAGTTTTTATTCTTGTTATTAATATTAATAATATTATTCTAATAACAATAAATATTATTAATAGTATAAATAATATTAGTACGAATAATATTATTAATATTATTGTTATTGCTATTATAAATAACTTTAGTATTATAATTATTATTATTGCTTAGTATTTTTTTTTTAATTTTTTGTGCTGTTCTAAAATACTGCTTTCTAGCGCCTTTTGCCGTCAGCGGATTATCAGTGTCCCTCAACACATCCTTCTTTTACATGTCCTATCACGGTAAAACTTCACTGACAAAAATGGATCTAAACTCGCTCACCAACGTATCTATGAAGGCATCTCCGATGGACGAGAGTTCTGATTACAACCACGATTACCTCGAGCCCTATGCCTATGACGGGTTGACAAATGTTTATTACAGTTGTTAGATCTACCAGTTACTATACTTTATTTATTACTACTTTTATTACTAAGTCAAAGTTTGTTAATAATAATTTAATAATTCCACTTTTTAAGTTGCATTTTTTAAAATGTTTTCTTATGATTATAATGCACTTCCCATGACATTTACAGGTTTTTTTCAAATAATTACGACAACACTACCAGCTTTCTTTGTACACATCCCTCATTTGATAAATCTTCTTACAAACTCTTTACTATTCAGAGGTTCCAAGATTATAATCTACTAACCCATTATCAATAAAAGATCAATTTCTGTCCTGTCCTTTCAATAATCTTTATTTGATTTTCAATAAATCTTATAACTCGTAAATATTGCTCATTATTCTTTTGCTAGTTTTTTAAGATACAACTGCAATAATAAAAATAACAATAACAAAAACGAAAATTGCGATAACATAAACAACAATGGCAATACAAATCGTTATTGTTTAAATATAAACACAAGCTACCTATGGATATTAGCCAGTCCGGTAGTGGGCGGTAGGACAGTCATGAAGAAATTCAGCACGGAAAGAGAAACCTTTACCACAGAGGGTTCTTTCGACAGAGAATACAACATGATCAGAATTGACTGGAAAGGTGAGGATGTTCTTAATTTCAAATTTTGAAGACTTTTTAACAAGAGTTTTAACTAATTACTAATTAACTAATAAGGCAAATGCTCTCCGATTAACTGAATAATTGATTAACCGAATCAACCAGATTGAAATCTTGTTGATAATACCCAATAACAACTGCATTCTTTACAACGTTTTTATATTTTATATATGCAAAATTTATGAGGAATTTTTAGACATTTGAGCACATTATCAAATTCATCTTGTATAAAAATCTTTTTAATATTCGGATTGGTACAACGAAGGAATTAGAAAATAAAAACCAGTAAATAAATATATAACTAAGTTAATACAAAACACTGGAGACTACAAAAGCAACATTTCAAACCTAATTAAGGTTAGGATTGCCTTTAAAATTTTTTCAATTTTATTCTTAATTTTCAGATCGAAAAATCTATTATGTGTTTTTATTGGAGATTAAGGTGAGCGGAATAGAGTCACCTCTTCCAGAGGTGTTCATGGTAATGGAAAAATATGTGGAGGACATGGTCATAGGAGACACGCACATTTACCTTACCTTATCCATGAGGAAGTTAGCCGCTGCTAGTCTTCACATTTTGAAGAATATTTATACATTTCAATTTAGCTTAACTAGACTTTATCCTCTTTGATTTTTTTCTTGTAATGATTCCAGATAAATGAGAAACCATTTCAGATTAAAAAATTGGTTTAAAGTTAATTCCTCTTGCTTACAGAAACATATACAGAATAAATAAAAGCAGTAGAGTGGTGGATAGGATGTTCATTATCGGAAAGATTTTCAAAAAACCGAGAACTTTGGCAATATATCAAAGTTTGTTTAATGTTTTTAATGAGAATAAAGCTTGCAAAAGAAACAAAATTGGCCTACAAAAAAATTGCAAGAATAAGTTGTCAACGATGTTATTTGCAATAAGGTGTCAATATTTGTCACATAAACAGTAAGCTTAGCCACGAGAAGGGAAGAATATGTCATAGCATCAATTTACATGTGGCTTTTGCATTTGTAAATGTTGCTGTTACGTAATGCGAGATTTAATATTAATAAGTCTAATACGATCAACTAAACAATCTTCAAACATGAATTTATCTGAGTAAAATTGTCGATGTTTTCAGAATCGATACTGTATCCCTGAACGAGCCAGGAAATCGAACCAAGAAATTCCTGTTCTTCCGTTGAACGGCCTTTGAACTTAATTCTAAAAATTACCAACTCAAACTATTAGTGATAATAATACTCATAACAAATTCTGAATTACCACAAAATGAAAAAAAAAGGATTCCAATTTTCAGAGGTGTTTTAAACTTACGCTTGTTTGTCATACTACTTTGAAATAATTAAGTCGGGTAGTTTTTA
The DNA here is from genome assembly GCA_021613335.1 of Whitmania pigra. NCBI lineage: Eukaryota > Metazoa > Annelida > Clitellata > Hirudinida > Haemopidae > Whitmania > Whitmania pigra. Next base: position 984,865 of record JAJTWR010000005.1, read on the forward strand.
AATATCGAATAATTAATTTCGATTGAAGTTATAATGAAACAATATTTTATTTATTTTATTCCTTACTGTGTCAAGTTCAATCCTGACGATGATAAGCAGCATCTTTTCGTGGCTGGAACAAAAGACAAAAAGATTCTTTGCTGGGACATACGGTCCAATGAGATAGTTCAGGACTATGACAGGCATTTGGGAGCTGTCCATAATATCACCTTTGTAGACCAAAACCGAAGATTTGTTTCGACTTCTGACGATAAAAGTCTGAGAGTCTGGGAATGGGGCATACCTGTGGATTTCACTTACATTGCCGATCCTTCCATGCACTGCATGCCTGCGGTCACTCTCGCTCCAAATGGCAAATGAATGGCTTGTCTGAGTATGGACAATCAGATTGTCATCTTCAATGCAATCAACAAGATTAAAAAGAAAAAGGTCTTCAAAGGTCACATGGTGGCTGGTTACGGCTGTGGACTCGACTTTTCACCAGAGATGAGCTACATAATTTCTGGAGATGGTGATGGCAAACTGGTTATCTGGGACTGGGAGACCTCTCGTGTAATGATGAAGATGAAGGCCCTCGATGGGATTACCTCAGACTGCCTCTGGCACCCCCACAAAACCTCAAGATTGTTACTTCAGGGTTGAATAGGCTTACCAAGCTTTGAACTCTCTTGTCTTATTGTGTGATAATAAACATAGCGATCATTTATTTGGGATTGTGTTATGAAGTTGATCGTTTAAGGACATTAAAAGTCGATTAGTTCATTTTTAATAAAATAACTGCAAAAAGTGTATTTAGTGTTTTTGGACCTAATTGAGATGGTAGACTTGAAAGATAATAACGTTCAGTCATTTGTCAGTCTTGGATCGTACATTGAGAGTTTTGTAGTCGGAGAAGAAAACGTTTATGCTATCTTGTCCATGAAGGAGTGAGTCTTGTATGACATGATGACAAGGATGAATTGAATGACATGATGACAAGGATGAATTGAACGGTATGTTTTAGTGATGTAATAACTAGGTTTATTATAATGTTTTAATGTAATATAATATTATCTTCTGTATCTTTCGTTATTATCTCTAGAGAACGGGTTTTTTTTAAAGTTAGATATTCCTCTCCCAAGATGGTCAATCATACTTTCTATCGTTTGGTTGCAGCAATAACGAACATAGTAATAAAAATAACTTTATGAACTGGATAACTGGATGACTATGATGACATTGATGACATGGATGACTTGGATGACATGAATAATATGGATGATTTAAAATCTAAAATTTCGATGAATTGGATGATATGAATGAAATAGATGATTTGCATGACATGGATGACTTGATGACATGGATAATAATAATAATAATAATAATAATAATAATAATAACAATATGTTTTTTAAAAACTAATATATTTAATTCTTGTAATCATAAAGAGACATTTACAAGATCAACAAAGTGGACAAGCAGGTATCAACGATCATTTACAGGAATGGGATGATCAAAAGACCCAGGCATTTAGAAATATTTGAGAGTTATAATTTTTTTAAATTTAATTTGATTTAGTGGACATTTCGGATGTTAATTAAAATTCGCAGCTGTTTAGTAATTTTAATGATAACAAATGTTAATTGAAATTATAAGTTAGAAAATAATATTAATAATAAATATAATCAAAAATATAGGTTGAATACAAATATTAGTAATAATAAAAATAGTAAAGTTAAATAAAATGATAGGTTAAATAATTATTATAATATTATTAAATAATAAGTTAAATAAGTTAAAATCCAATGATTGTTTGTTTAAGGTTCCCGTTGTTGTGACGTCATCTTGGGTATAAAAGGAACAGGCCTCGGGAGCGAGAGAGTTTGTATGAGTTTTACGAGTTTTGTACGGAGTTTGTACAGAGTTAGCTGGTACGAGAGTTGAGCGATAGGGATTGCGAGTTGGCGATATACCATGACGTCACTGATCCGATATCCACATATGTGAGAAAGATAGGTCTCTACTGGGAAACTACATGAATAATGGAAAAAAAAGAAGTTGGAGATTTGATCAAAAATGAAATTATTTTAAATTAATTAAATCACTTAAATAAATGAATTCAATTACATTACATATCTTATTTATTAATTAAATTAAATTATAATATAAAAATTATCTGAGGATATCATATCATTTCTTAAATGAATATTGTGAATAATAATGCTTAATTAGGTTGAAATTATGTGTTCTTGCGAAGCAATCGTCAACCGATAGATATAATTCGTAAATAAAGTTTTCATGTAAAAATATTTCATTGTTGCCTTGATATTGGTATTCATCTCCTTATATTTTGAATAACAAATGAATTACACATTTTATAAATCCGGATTACTTAGTTATACTTTAAATAATTTATCTGTTTATGATTTAGTTATTTTGTTTACAAGACTTCTACTAAATGGCTTTTATAATTAATGTTTCCAATTGCTTAAAAATGTTTATACGGGGATATGCTCAGAAATTATATTATTTAAAATCATTGTTTTTTTTATAAATAAATAATAAATATTAAATTATTTTTTCTACAATTATTTTAATTAACATAGTAATAAATGAAGTAAAGCCTAAATTTTAAAAGTTAATAACAATTCCGGATTCTTTTAAATTTTATATTGTGTTGAAGACAAATACCAATTACAAAATAAATAATCGTAATATTATTTATAAATAGAATGTGCTAGTAATATCCCTTTTAAATTTATTAAATAATAATAAATAAAGAAAGTCAAACTTTTTTTCATTAAGTTTCAAAAAGTGAAAAATATTAAATCTATTGATACGACATTAACACCAATATCAAACTTTATATATATTATTCTACAAATTGAAATTGTGTCAAATTGAATATGATTCCAGCAATTATCATTATCTAAACTGAAATTAATCCCAAGCATTGATCCGACAATTTCTGTGATTACAGAGCGGGTTTGTTTGTTTGTTTATTTGATTATAGTCCTTTGCATAACTGAGATGATTTGGACTTTATTTAATGTTAGTAATTTAAAATAATGAAACGTGTTAGAATAATGAAAGTACGTTATTTAATTAATGTAAAGGTGTAAATGGCTTAGAGTAAGCCGTGTCTGTTCTTGCAAATCCACCGATAAATTATGTCCACACTTGCTGAATTGCTAAGCATAGAACTCATATCGGATAGATTTGTGGACATTCGTATTTCTCTCCTCTGGACAGACTGGGCAGGACATTCCATGAGGAAATGCTGCACATTTTCGACTTCCTGAGAGCAGGTTGAACACTTCCCATCTGTGTGACGTTTAAAGAGAAACAAGTGCTGATTCAGAGCACACTTTCCAACTCGGAGTCTGGAGATGAGAACCTCCTTCCTCCTTGAGACACATTGGAACTTGCTCTTCGTCGACACTTGTTTCTCTATTGCCTTATAATGTTGGCTTCGAGGGTCTTCGTCCCATCTGGTTTGCCACTGTTGAAGGATGTTGCGGGCCACGGACATTTGACATCCTTGATAAACGCCGGAATCCGGTAGTCTATCTGGTCCCTTGCTATGGCTGCTTTGGCCAGGGCATCGGCCTTCTCATTGCCAGGGAATCCAATGTGGGCAGGGACCCAGACGAGAGTGACCTTTCTGCCACTTCCTTGAATATCTGAAATAAGAATTTGTACATTTTTAATATCAGGAGCATAATTATTGCCGTCCTTTAGTACCTCTAGTGCACTAAGCGAGTCACTTAGGACGACAAGGTCAAAAAATTCCTCCTGATAAGATTCCTTGACAAATTGCAAGCGCCGCTCTATGTCTGCTAGTTCAATGGAACTAATGCAGCTGTGACTCGACGTCCTGATGCTGGTGCTGATGTCTTTCCTTGGGATGTAAATCCCGATTCCAGCCTTGTTGTCCTCAGTCTTGGAGGCGTCCGTGTAGCAGAGGAGGCTACCCTGGAGATCCTCTATTTTCTCCCTCTCCACCAACATCCGCAAAGGGTTGTCGGCGTCGAAGGAGAGGCTCGAGGTGTCGATCGTCAGTTTTCTCAGTCTCCAAGGAGGACATCTGAGAGGTTCCTCCCTGATGTCTTCCAGGAAGTCTGCTGGAATGACAGACTCAACTTTCTTGTGCGGGGGCTCCTCACCTCTTAGTCTCATTCTGCAGTGGAGCCTCACTTCAGCCTGGGACCATAGTTCTGAAATAAAATATATATCTTTCACCAATTCGTTATTTGTAGCAAACGACCTGAGGGCGTGGTGTGCCATGAGCTTCTTACGACGAAGGTCAAGGGGAAGCTCACCGCACTCCACCCGCAAAGACGAAGCACTTGTGCCCTTCATGGCACCGCAGCAGATCTTCAGTGCCTGGTACTGAAGACTGTCGTAGATGTCTCTGATCTGCTTGCACCCCAGGTCAATTACCTCCCAACCAAAATCTAAGACAGAGCGGATGGTGGCTCTGTAGACTGTGAGGAGAGTGGATTTGCTCGCACCCCACGAACTGCTTGAAATAGCTTTCATCGCGTTGAATTTCTTGATGCACAGTGTCTTGACGGACTCCGCGTGGGCCGACCAGTTTAGTCTTTCGTCCAAGACGATTCCCAAAAAGGTGGCTGTTTTAGACGGTGCACAACACTGGATCGTAGCCCTCTTCAACCAGTCCTGGCTAACAGGAATGATTCCCTCCTTCTGGAAGAGAGCCACGGTCGTCCCAATCCCTAAGAAAGAGAAGCCTCCTGCACTTCCTTCCTCCTACCGACCCATCTCTCTGACATCCACTCTCTGCAAACTCCTAGAGCGGGTGATTGCCACGAGACTCAGATGGTTCTTAGAGAACAGAGACCTGTTGAACCACTACCAAGCGGGTTTCAGAAGAGCCCATGTGGATCACATAGTCAGGCTGACGAGAGACATTGCCGCATCCTCGACCAAGAAAAGGAAGACTCTAGGAGTTTTTCTTGACATGGAAAAAGCATTCGATATGGTTTGGAGAGAGGAGATCATCGAGCAACTCTCAAGGATGGGAGTCAAGGGGAGACCCTTGATGTGGATTCACAATTTCCTTCAGGATAGAAGTATCCAAGTGAGGGTTGGATCGTCTCTCTCCGAACCGGTTGTCCTAAAAAATGGAACCCCACAGGGCAGTATCCTTAGTCCGCTTCTTTTCATCATCATGATGAATTCGATGCCGGAACCTTTGAATGGAGTCGAGCTGTCCATGTATGCCGATGACATTGCTCTTTGAACGATCGGGACGTCCATAGAAGTAATGACATCAAAAATGCAGAAACAGCTCGACATTATGGCTAAGTTTTTTTCTGCTAATAATTTCAAGCATCTCTGCATCTAAATCACAAGCAGTTCTTTTTTCAGAATACCCGAACCGGACGATGAATGCAAGTAGCAGACTGAAGATCGGAATGGAGGAGAATTACATGTAATTCGTTACTGTAATTAATTACATTTTTTGGTAATTTTTACTTGTAACAATTACAAAAAATTTTTTGTACTCTTACTTGTAACAAATTACTATTTTTGGTCATACTTTTAATTCGTTACCTTTTTGGCGCAAGACGTTACAAAGTAACATAAATAACATTTTAAATTAGTTTAATTTATTTAAAAAAAATTTAAATTCTAGATTGTTATTCTTTGGTTCGTTCGAGAACCTTCCCCTTCCCGATCATCGCTCTTTTGTTATTGTGGTTATCGCCGGTCGTTTTTGTTTTAAATCGGAAATTGTTGATTAGTCATACCGAAGCTTTTTATAATATATAATATTATATACATATAATATAAGATTTAATATATCGTAGTATGGATTCATTTGAAGCCATTTTTAGTGTCGTTAGCGAAGATAAGAGGAACAAGGGTGAAGATAGTCCGTGGCCGTATTTGAACAAAATGTTCAGATTTCAATCAAAGGAAAATCATATAAGTATGCGTGCCTACTCTGCCAACAGAAACAAAAACTACATGTTCAGCATATGAAGGTTCTTCATCTAACTTGAAGTAGCACGTGGAACGCATGCATCCAACAGAATTTAAGGAATATGGGATATCTGTTGCCAACGGTTGTCAAGCTTCATGAGAAACTGGTAGCCAAAATAACATCTTCTAATGCAGCAAAGATGGACGAGCTTTGAGCTCTCGTTCATCTGATGATGTCATCCGATCAGATGACATGAACATTATTACTGGAAGCGATACCCTGAAGAAATTATTTATCCAGTTGAACACTCCTCTGCCAGCTAGTGCAGCTGTTGAACGTTTATTCAGCTCTTCTGGTATGACAAAGAACAGCTGAAGGACCATAATGAGTGACAAACTATTCGAGGACTTAGTTATGTTAAAAATTAACAAAAAATTGTGATTGTAATGTAATAAATAATAAAAACACCAAAAGAATGCATTAGTTCAAATGTTATTATTTAATGACTGTTAGTACTAGCAGTTAATACCAGTAATTGTTTTAACGATAAGAGAAACAATTCCTTTTAAATAATACGGAATGATGTATGATCACAATAATGGCGGCATCAAAGTTACTTGTAATTTTTACTTAAAAGTAACTTTTGGACGCTGTAACTTTTACTTGAGTAAATTTTTGAGACAATACTCTTACTTATACTTAAGTAGCTTTTTGAGGTATTACTTTTACTTGTAACTAGTTACCGAAATGAGGTAATTTTTACAACACTGCTACGATCCCTTTGAGACTGGTGATGGGGAGCCTTCTGATCATCTCATAATGTATGCAGTTCCTTAGTGCATGAAGGACTTCGGAAATACTGATGGTATCAGAAATGAGAGAGTACTCCGGCACAAATAGTTCCGGGGACAGCATGAAAGCGGTCTTGACATGTGCGAAGAGCGGGGAAAGGTTCGCATTACTGCTGGCTTGCGCAAAGGATCGGGCGAGCGTACCTGCTTTCTCTGAGTTTCCGAGTGGACCACCAGAGTCAAATTGATTCTTGCTGGAAGCAAGTCTTCAAATAGAGCCTTGTCATTGATTGTCATCTGGATGATGAGGTGATCGCTGCCAAGGCTTGAGTTGAAGACCTTCCAAATAGTCTTGGCCGCCCAATGCGGAGAGGCCAGCGAGACGTCGATGGGTGACGGACTGCCGTTGTGGGCTATGTGGGTAACCGCACCTGAATTTAAAATAACCAAGTTCAGGTTTAGTGCTAAATCTTCCACGATCTTACCTCTCGCATCGGCTCCAAACTAGACTAGCTCCAAAAATTGGAGAATGGGCATTTAAATCTCCGCATACGATGGCGTCTTGGTGACTCAGGGCGGTCTCCAACACGTCTCTAGAGAAAATTTTCCCAGGCGGCACATCGAAATTGACGATTTTGAGCCGCTTTGACTTCGTTATGATCGTGGTCGACTCGCACTGAGGATCCTGATAGACCACAGCTGAGCTGTATGACAACCCTTCCCTGACGCATGTAAGGATGCCGCCATGAAAGACATCGTCCGGACGGTCGAACCGCTCCACTTGATAACCCCTAAGTCTAAAAGTATTCTTGCTTTTAAAAAAAGTTTCTTGAAGCAAGATAACATCAGGCAAAGTTTTTAATGAATTCAAAAAGGAAACGAATTTACCGGATTTAGGACTGATGCTCTGCCAGTTCCATTGGATAATGTTTATGGCATTATCCATGATGAACTGAGGATGAGGCCAAACTTGCTTTTGTTGCTAAGCCGACATCTTCAGTCACAGATTCCTCCTGTATACAGTCGAAGGCTAGCATGAAGACGTGACTGAGGACGTCTAAGAATTGCTCCTTGTTGCCTCCCTGGAACCTGAGATTCATCTGCTGAGAAATTTTGGTGATTAGGTTTCTCGGCAGGTTTAAGAATTTCATTCTTTCTTTTATTTTTGTTGTTATTCTTAGATTTTTTAGATTTTTTCTTAGGTGTTATTTTATTAGGTTGCTGAGAGATTTAAGCCTGCAAAGTTTGAGTGACAACAGAGGTTGGCTGTGAAAACTCTGCAATCTTAATAGAGAGAGCAGGCTGTGCCTCCTCGATTTTATTCTTAGCAGCCGTAAGAGCTTTAGCATAACTAACAAGTTTATTTGCTTTAATGGAAATAGCTTCCTTAGCTATTTTGCGCTGCGGGCAAACAGCCTGTATAATGACTGGTGCTGTCGCAGGTAGCGCATCGCTAGACAGTTGAGTCATTATTTTGACACTCTTTGAGAGAGTGTTCACCCAGACATCTGGGACACTTAGCCTTACTAGTGCAATTTACAGCTATGTGGCCATAGCCATTGCACTTAAAACATCTTATAGGCTCCCTAATAAAAGGCTTAACCTTACAACTTAACTATCCTATTTTAACTTTTTCTGGGTACTTATTATTATTGAAGGTAAGGATGACCACCGATGTGGCTACCTTCTGACCTCCAACATTTTTATTTACTCTAGTTGCGCTGACGCAACCAGTGCATTCTTGAATCGTTGTATCGTCGACGTTGACGGGAACGCCGACAATACAATATTTCGGCTTAGCCCCTACACGGACATTAGCCGAAACACAATCAAATTCATTAATCTGAGACAACTTAATTATCTCAGAGTTATTCTTGGCAAAAATGAGAAGATCATTGCTGGAAATAAACTTCACATCAGTTCTGCCAAGAATTCCACTAACCTTTTTCTGAACCTTAATTGGGTTCAGTTTCTTGATATCAATCTTGATAAAGACTTTTGTAACAGAAGAAGACGAAGACGACAAAATCCTCTTACGTTTTCTATTTTCTACAACACGGAGACCTTCCATGTTGTTGACAATGTTTGATTCCATTGCTTCCATAGCAAACTAAATAAAACAAATAAATCAAAACGATATTTATAAACTCTAAACTAAAATTCAAAATCAATCAATAAATTGATTGAAAAGAACTTTTAAAACACTTAGATTCAAAACAACGGTGCTTCGTAAGAACAGTCGAATTCAAATTCAAGTTGTCAACCGTCACAACTGAACGTGAATAGCTATTTCAAAAAATGTTTTATTAACGTCCGTTGCGTATCTAGATGATTAGGACGGTACTCCCGCAGCGGGGTTTGAACCCCGTGCTGCCGTCGTGAGAGGGGCAGCCTTAACCGTTAGGCATGCGGGCGCACATACAGAGCTTTCAGAGCGGGCAAACCTCTGCTCGAATGTTTCATATTCTCCTGAATCTCTAGAGGTGTTTTTGATCGCATGAACTTATTCAAAGAAATTACATTATCGTCGTATGCTGATGACCATTAACTAGGATATTTTTGATAATGATATTGATAATGTTAATAATACTCCAAGTGAATCAGTTTTTTAGTTTATTTCTAAATAATGTTTTAAATTAAATAAGTCAATTTTTATTATTTGTCTTCCATCTATAAAAATATAATTAATAAAATAAATCTTTTGATTTGGCCCTTTCTATTAGCAATGTACTTTTTAATAGAGTTACTCTAATTCGGTATATTGGTATATGGTATACAGATTCTTCATTCAATGTCACCATTGGACAACAACAAAAATCTTTATCGCATCTACACGAACTGGAACATAGCAGTCTAAGGAAATAATGTAATTAAGTACTTCAGTGCATCTCAACTTTTTATTAAAGTCATAAAAACTAAGAATTCGTTTTATATTTTTCGTAAATAGTTACATTAAGTTAATTTTATTTTAAGATTGACTTTACTTAATAATTAAGTGATGATAAGGTGAGGCTAATTTATATTAAATACCAACTATATTAAAAGTCTATGTTAACTGAGGAAGTAGTCGGATTCCTAATAATATTTTAGACGATAAATTTTCAAACCACTAATTTCAAATTAAATTTGGAACCAGTTATCGGTTAATGTATTCAACTCACAAAATTTGTTTAAATACAGACGGGGCTGTTTCGACGGGGCTATTTTGTCCTGGGCTATTTTGACGCGGGGATATTTTGACGGGGCTATTTTGTCGCCGGGCTGTTATAACGGGTCACCCAAACAACCATTACTTCCAGGAAAAAAACATTGATCGACGATAAGCACCAAATGAACCACAAAATGAATGCCATATTAGATGACTTATAATGCCACATTATACGAATAATGTTTCAAATTATATCTCAAATTATTAATCCCACTAATGTTTTGGTCATCCAGCTTAAAACTTTCAAAAAAATCTTATTGTTATATTGCGTTAATAAAAATATTTTGTAAGTGAAAATACAAAATGAAAGTAGAAATGTTAGAATAAAACTAAACTTTGACAATTGCTACATTAATTTCGCCTAGAAAAAAAAACTTAATTGCAAAGAATATTTCAAAATTTGTCCTCATTTCAAACTCTTTGAAAAGTTAGATCGATGAGAACTAAATAACAATTGTCTGTAAATGGCAAAGCGTAAGTCATATTCATTAGACATGCGAATGTACTCATTAATAAGAATTATATTGCTTAGACTTGCAAGCAAATGCATTTATAGAACTTCAGAAACAGTTCAGAAACAGTCTTAGAAACTTTAATTAACAATTCGTCAAAATGATTTATTTTTCCTTCAGCATGTTGATGAATATGGGTAAGTTTCATCCATTGTATTGATTAGGCAATTCATAATTTCAAGTCCAACAATAAAACTGTCCATCATTAATGAATGATTAATTTAAAATGATTAAAATAAATACCGGGTTTAAATGTTCGAAGGCATCTTATCTATTGTTGAATCCTCTGAAATCAACATAGCTCTTGGAAAATGGGCTTGGTGCAGTTCAAGCTTTCCCCCATTTAGAGAATTCTTCACTTTGGACGGAAACTTGGGTGGGAATAGTTACTTTTCATCGGGAAGTGGTGGTTTCCAATGGCTTGTGGTCGAGCTTTTTTGGAGATATCGGGTCAATAATATCGTTGTAACGAAGCAGGATTCAAATTTTGGTAAGTAACATTTGTTAAAATCAACGATAAGACTATGTGTTTGAAAAGATCTCATAAATGTAGTCGCGATTTTAGATGACATACTTGTCGCAGTCGATGATGGAGCATTTACTAAATTAAAGAACATAGAATCACTAAAGACCATTTGTAAGAGAGAACCAGCAAATCTTAAACCTAACACAACGGCTTACAATTGCTCACAAAGTATCGGTAACTTCGTGATAGTCCTCCAAAAAGGTAATGCTAAGCAGCCTCTTGTTTTGTACGAAGTTGAAGCTTACGGAATCTGGGCAGAAAGTTTGGCTTTATTTTATAGTTTGTCTTAACAATGACATTTTATAAAACCGTTAATCATACTTTGCTTAAAATTAATTCATCACTAATTAATATTCTAGATTATCCAGAAATGCCAAACGTGCTTCTAAACAAAGACATTCGTGCCAGTGCCGCTACTGCCAATGCGCATCTGCAGTATTTAGTGGACGGCATAAGACATGAACTTCTTTGCAATGAGATAATGGAAGGAAAATATGGTAACAACTGGTTCAAAGTAGACATGGGGAAACCCTACTATATCGATTATGTTGCTTACACAATAAGAATATCCACATACGGTAAAAATAATATATTATCTTTCTACTACTATTGTAAACTATTTAAGATATTTAAATATGTTCTGAGGTTTTTATTCTAAAATATTTCATCTTAATCTTGACTTGCTTGCAGCCAGCGCACGATCTAAGAACTTCATGGTTGGATTCAGCGAATCTGATTTCACTTCTCTGATTCGTGGCAATTATCCTCTCTGTGGTCAGTACCAAGGTGCAATTGCACCAGAGGGAGGCAGAGTCACGATGAAGTGCAATGCCAACCTGCCCGTCTACAGATATTTCATCATTCAGCAACCCTACGGAACAGCCGATGGACATCTTGGTGCTTGTGAACTCGAAGCATACCCTACCTCCAGCACTGTTGGTAAGACTATTATTTAAGTTTGAAGAAAAACTCCAAAAGTTGGAATTTTCATTTTTTTCTAAATAAAATTAATTTATTCGCTTTTTATTAACTCTCTTCTCCAGGCAAAATGTGGAAGAACAAGGGAACGATATTGCTAACCAATTATACTATTTCAACGCTAGACGGCTCACGACCAGCGGGTTGCGTATTTCACTGCTTCAAGCTTGGATTTCATGAATGCGATTCTTTCAACTTCAACCTAAAAATGAAGAAATGCCAACTGAACAAACACAGAAATGGCATTCTCTCTCAAAATCTTATTCCACATACGGATTGGTCATTCTATACTTCAGAGTACTTTTTCAGTGGCTGAAAAATCCATTAACAAAGACATTGAAACATTCTTAAGAAATGGGGATGTTCATAATATTAACAATTTTAATTGTTTGAAAACAATTTTTAGAATAGTTTGTTGACATTGATGCAGCAAATCTATTCAAACCAATAATTTAAATTATGAATTAAAGTAAAAAATAAATATAATGCTCAATATTCTGTTGTGTCTCGCGTTTAGTTTCATGACCAAATGATCAAAGCTCGGATCACTGTTTGGTGAATGCCTTGAATATTTCAGATGCGATTTATTTGATCGAAATAGTGTGATCTAATTGCAACATTTTCTACAATGAAAGAAGAACGAGATTTGAACTCCTAATGTAGTCGCACCAAGGCCAAAGTCTTAATCAGTCTTCTATCGACGCCTGGTATTAATAGTTCATGATAACTCATAATAATTCATCATAATAAACAAATTAGTCCGATACTTCAAGCTGCTCTTAAAATACTTAAACTTAAGAGACAGTAATGATTCCCCATTCTTTGGCAAACGTCTGATCACGAATGTCGTTTAAAACCGCTATCACTATCACTTGGGCTAGCAGGTGGGCCATCTATCCATCTGCCCGTCCACCCTTCCATCTACTTCAGTTCTGCTAGTAGCTCGTTAGGACGCAACTTCCAAAAGGAAATGATCATCCGTAAAACCTACACGATTCTTCTTATACTTCTTATACTCAGATTCAGGTATGTCGTTTTTCAAGGGTTTAAGGTTGATTACCAAAACTAGTTGTTGTGACGTCATCTAGGCGTATAAAAGCTGCTCTTAAAAAAATCAAATTTTTCACAAATCAAAATATCGCTCGTGTTATATCTCTGAGATCCCGAAGAAAGGCAAGGTTTAACGTAACGGTTTATTCACAAGTAAACAACAACTACACACGGTCACTACACGAGAGAGAGGGAGTGAGCGACTGTTGGCTAAAATAAACTAACTTAAACTATTCTAACGTTGATAATTTCAAAAGAAACGTTGTTGGAATTTATCGTAGTGACTTATTGCTTCTTTTCGGCTAATTTTAAAGTCAATATGCCGAGAACTGAGAAACCGTCTATCTCCGAGGATTGTATGAGAGACGTTCTCGTAGAAATGACGGACTCACTGTGTGCAAAACTGACCCTAATGAATAAAAAGATAATGCTTTCGGTCACCGAAAAGCTTAACGAGTGTTTCAGCAAATCAATGGAGCTACTGACAAAGACTTTTCAGAACATGATGACACAGGTAACCAAATCAATGGCTGAGTGTTTTCAGAATGCACTCGCCCCAGTATTGCAGATGCTGGATTCAATTGACAAAAAACAGAGTTTAAAGAAAAGACGAGCGATGACAGAAACGAGGCAGTAAAGATCGCCACAAAGACATTATTGGACTTTGAAAGAGAGAGGGAAGAGAAGAAGCGTAGAGCCAGCAATATCATTGTCTCAGGCCTACCCCCTCGACCAAATGTCAAGGACGTGGATCTGTTTGGAGATTTCTGCCAAAACAACCTGACTGTAAAGCCTCGAGTGATTGCAACCAGACGACTGGGCAGAGATAGCCAAAATCTCAATGCTAAGCTCTGTGTTACATTGGAGAATGTTGAGGCGGTTAAGGATGTAATTTCATCAACCAGACTCCTTCGCGCCTCACAAGACTCCGAAGTCAGGAGAGTGTTTTTCAATCTTGATCTCACCCGTCTGCAGTCTGAAGAGGCGTACGCTCGCAGATTGGCCAAACGCTCTTCTAGAACTCAGAAGGATACTACAACTCAGCCCTTTCCATAAGCTGATTTTAACTAATCTTAGAAGTTGCAACAATAAGTTCAATGAAGTATTTATGTTTTTAAACGCAGAAGAACCTGATATTTTTTGTTGTACTGAAACGTGGCTCAATACTGACCTCCCCAGCTCACTGTTTTGCCCACGCAATTACCAGGTGATACGTTGGGACAGAAATTCAAAGGGTGGTGGAGTTATGTTAATCATTAAGGACTATTTTTCTTATCGATCAATCGAGATACCAAAAGAGTATTCCAACACAGAACTTGTTTGTATTGATCTCTCAGCAAACCATTCCACCTACAGACTCATAGTTTATTATCGTCCGGGAGGATTTGATTTAGAGGCTATGGATTATGCCAGTGAAAGTATCAAATGCTTATATACCACCTCTGCTCAACTAAGCACACTATCTGTCTACTTGGCGATTTCAATCTCCCAGCCTTCGATTGGACCCACCACACAGCACCCAACAACAGCATCTACAGACTTTTTTTTGAATTCTTCAACAACTGTGGCCTCCATCAATTTGTAACATCTTCCACACGACATGACAACATCCTGGATCTTGTCTTTTCAAATGACTCTCAGTTTATATCAAACATTGAGGTGCAATGCCCCATCTCAACCAGTGACCACAATGTCATTGTTCTCAGACCTAACACTCTCAACTTACCCAAACACCGACAATCATTACCATCATCTTATAACTTTAAGAAAGGAAACTACGCTATGATTAATGAATACCTCTCGTATATCGATTGGGGTGCAATCTTTCAGTTCTGTCCCGACGTGAACTGCTGTTGGAACGAATTCAAGCAGCAAATTGACCTGACTATCCACCTGTTTATACCAAAATTCTCACTTCTCGACAAAAAATGCAAAAACAGATACCCTCACTTCATCAACAAACTGCTTAAGGAAAAATCCAAACTTTGGAGAACTTGGAGAAAAGACAACAGCAATGTCAACAAAAATATTTATTCCACGTTTGCTAAGAGTTGTGCTACAACAATAAAGACTTACCACCAATCTCAGGAACTTCAACTACTCAACAGCAAGAATATTGGCCAACTCTACAAGTACGCTAACAAAAAAATGCACATGAGGTCTGGAATTTCAGAGATTGCTCTCTCTGATGGCACCCTGACACGAGAACCGGCGGTGATCGCCAACGCCTTCAACAACTACTTCTCATCAGTCTTCACCATTGACGACGGGAACAAACCTGGAACTTCCTTGAAAACTGCTACTGTAATGCCGGACATTCAGTTCACACCATATATAGTCTACTCGACGCTTCTTGGTCTCAAATCATCGTTGTCAGCCGGGCCGGATAGTATTCCAAACATACTCTTGAAAAAATGTGCATCTGCACTAGCTGTTCCACTATCCCACCTTTTCGACGCATCCTACAAAGATCATAAATTGCCCCAGGACTGGAAAGTCGCCCTGGTAACACCCATCCACAAGAAATTTCCCACCACTTCTCCTGAAAACTGAATACCAATATCTATTACATCAACATGTTGCAGAGCTATGGAAAGAATCATCAATAAATCCCTAATGCAATACCTTTTGAACCATAAGCTTATCGACTGTAGCCAACATGGCTTTATTCCGGCTCGTTCAACCACCACAAATATCCTCGAATGCACTCAAAGATGGACAGACGCCATACAAGACAAGCAAAATTTAGACATCATTTACTTGGACTTCCGTAAGGCCTTTGACTCTGTCTCTCACACAAAACTATTGCTCAAAATATGCACATATGGTGTAAGTGACAATATGAAAGGATGGCTTGAGGATTTTCTATACTTGAGGTCACAGAAAGTGAGCCTCAATGGATGTATCTCAGAAGAGGTTGCTGTCACTAGCGGAGTTCCTCAAGGGAGTGTTCTCGGGCTAACCTTATTTTTGCTATATATAAACGACCTACCCGAAATATTCAAAAGCTCCGACATCATTTGTAAGCTCTTTGCTGACGATGTAAAACTTTACAACACTTCTCTCCAGTTGCAACGATCTCTTGACAAAATAGTAGAATGGAGTGAGAAATGGCAATTACAGCTTGCTCCCGACAAATGTCAGATACTCTCGCTGATTGGTTACAACAAAAATTTCAACCCATGTGAATTTTGGATCAATAACCACAGACTGTCGAGAGTTGGCACGATCCGAGATCTGGGAGTGCTTATTGATTCCTCCCTCAAATTCGTCCATCACATCGACAACATCACCAGGAAAGCAGCCATAATATCCAAATTGATTCTTGCATTTTTTTCCTCTAGAGACCCAGATATCCTTAAAAAAGCATTTTGTACTTACGTTAGACCAATATTGGAATACAGCTCTCCCGTTTGGAATCCTCATAAAAAACTACTCATTGACAGAATAGAGAAAATTCAAAAAAGGTACACAAAGGCCATTCCCACACTTGCCCAGTATCCATATCTACAAAGACTAAAGACACTTAAACTACCAACATTGGAAAAGCGTCGACTACTGGCCGATCTCACTCTCTGTTACAAGCTACAAAATGGCTTTATCCACAGCAACATTTCCACTACTCTTATTAGATCAACTTACACTAGGACCAGAGGCCATAACCACAAACTCAGGACAAGAAAATCCCGATGTGAAATATCCAAACACTTTTTCTCTAACCGCATTGTCCGATCCTGGAACTCCCTGCCAGCTCATATCGTCAATTCCTCAACAACAAACCGATTTAATTCTGAAATCTGTAAACTAAATCTTAATCCCTACCTCAGATTCCAAGAACTTTGAAAATTTATTACCTCCTATTAAACTTTTTCTCCTCGCTTTCGATTTCTCAGACTAGATCTGCCCGAGCGATGATGAACTTAGTTTTCGCGTTTAAGTTTATTTTTCGATCGTGTTAGAGGCTTCGGCCCTTCGTTCGTGTCTTTAAATAAAAAAAAAAAAAAAAAAAAGGAACAGGCCTCGGGAGCGGGAAAGTTTTGTACGAGAGTTTGTACGGAGTTGGTACGGGGTTGAACGATAGGGATTGCGAGTTGGCGATGTTACATGCGAATACGTACTTGGTAGCCATTAGCGATATTTCGGTTCTCGTTTCTGTTTCTGAATATTTGACAGCCAATAAAGTTTTCTGTTCAACTTGTTATTCTTACAAAGACCCAACAACTGGCGCAGTCGACGAAAGAAAAGTTTCAAAGTCTGAAGAGTGATATTTTTCAAGGAAACCAACAGAAAAGGTTTGTCACAGAATTTGTTCAGTAACAGTTCATTTGAATTTCAAAGCTGGTGAGAATGGCTGATATTGCTAAATTTCTGAAACTATTTGCGAAACAAATGGAAACCCTGGTTCGCTCAATTGCTGAGAATTCTACGACCAGCCCTAATTTCATGCCTTTCGAACCGAATAAAGAGTTGTGGTGTGACTACATGAGTCGGTTTCAAACATTTACAGAAGCAAACTCTATTCCGACTTCAAAAATTACTCAAGTTTTTCTCACAAACCAGTCAACATCAATTTACAAACTCTTGCAAACTTCGGCTTCACAAAAGACAATTCCATGCGAAGTCAATAATTTAGATTTTTCGGAAATTCAAGCAGTGATGATGGAAAATTTCAACCCCAAAAGATTCATTGTGAGAGAAAGGTTTAGATTTTGGATTGAGATGTGGAACAAAAGGACACCACTCCAA
The DNA here is from genome assembly GCA_021613335.1 of Whitmania pigra. Taxonomy (NCBI): domain Eukaryota; kingdom Metazoa; phylum Annelida; class Clitellata; order Hirudinida; family Haemopidae; genus Whitmania; species Whitmania pigra. The sequence goes on from JAJTWR010000005.1 coordinate 1,002,608, forward strand.
TGATTGCAGGCATATCACAACTGAATGCAACTTCTGTGGACACTTAGAAAAAGCATGTTTAAAGAAAAAGTTCAAAAGAGAGAGAAAAGTAAATTCAATACATACAATTCCGAGCCACACCCCTCTCATACAAAAGTTACAAATTGCAAATTCAGTATTTGTTTTCGAGTTGGACAGCGGAGCCAGGGATAATTTCTGCTCAATGGAAGTGTGGGACAAGTGGGGAAAACCCAGTCTAAAACCTCTCAGTACGAAATATATTTCCGCAACAGGGAACTTCATCCCGAACTTAGGAGTCTGTGAAATGATGGTTTCGACATCAGACCTTCAAGAAGTACCTCCAGAATTCAATGTCACCAAGTTGCCAAAACTTAACATTCTTGGCAGGAAAGCCATAGTTGAATTGCAAATTGACATGTCAAACTTGCTACGCAATCACGTTTTCAAAATTGATGAAGAAACTGATTAAAAAACCGTCGAAAAAGCATGTCTCAAAATTTGCCACAATTTCAAATATTGTTTCGAGCAGGACCTTGGTTGTTTGAAAGATTTCGAATTAGAGGTAAAATTCAAACAGGAAGCAACGCCAATTTTTGTCAAAGCAAGAACAATTCCATTTTCAATTCAGGAAGAACTGAATCAGACTCATAGTAACGCGGATGCTCTTAGTCGTTTACCAAGTGGGCAAGATTCTAATTTTGATGTCGATAAAGATGAAGAGGACAATCATACAGTTTGCACATCGGGTCTTTCACCCAGTGAATTGTTAAACGGGAGACAACTACGGGGAAAAGTAGATGCACTTTTACCTTCGGTGTCTCAAATAGCCAAACGTTTACAAAACAGACAGAACGAGCTTACGTCCAACAAGAGAACGAGCAACAGCAAATTCGATGTCGGGAAGCCCTGTTATGTACAACGCTTCAGTCCGGGTAAGGATCGCGTTCCTAGATGGATCCCGGCAGTTGTAGTTCAAGTCTTGGGACCTCGCATGTTTTGATACAGGCCGTGCCAAAAGGACCTACTTGGAAGAGGCACGTTGAGCAATTGAGGCTCAGACACGGAGTAGATGAGGACGATGACCCAGGCATGATGACGGGTCCCACTCCAACTTCAAGAAATGTTCCACTTCCAACAACAATACGAACAACTGTACAACCGCCGAGAAGATCCAGAGGTCGACCTAATCATCTAGATATGCAACGGACGTTAATAAAACAAAAAAAAAAGAGGTCGACCAAGAGGACGAAGAAACTTCCAGCGACCAAACCTACCTGATCAAGAACTTACACTGCCTAGACGGTCAGAAAGATTATGCCTCAAAGCTTTGGGAGACTCTTCGGCTGGCGCGGAGGTGTTGTGACGCCATCTTGGCGTATAAAAGGAAATGGCCTCGGGAGCGGAAGAGTTTTGTACGAGTTTTACGAGTTTTGTGCGGAGTTTGTACAGAGTTAGTTGGTACGAGAGTTGAGCGATAGGGATTGCAAGTTAGCGATGTTACATGCAAATACGTACTTGTCAGCCATTAGCGGTATTTGGGTTCTCGTTTCTGTTTCTGAATATTTGACAAAAAGTTTTCTGTTAAATTTGTTATTGTTACAAAGACCCAACACCCGTTTTAAGTAGCATTTGCTATGATTTGTCATCGAAGCTGAAATTTTGAATTATTCCATTCCGTTTTAATGGCGCAAGTCTTGCTAGACAAAATTTAAAAACAGAAATTTTGACAATTAGATATATAATTATACAATTTGTATAATAATAATGTTAAGAAGAAGAAGAATAATAATATTAAGAAATTATTATGTTAATAGTATTAAAATGTTAATAAAAATAAAAGAATCTTAAAAGGTGTTTCTGGGTTTGTGTTCAATTTGTCCCTCATAACGAGGACAGCAAAGTCGTCTGCTGATAGATGACGTCATTTATTTGTTTATGTTTGAAATTCGTTTTAATTCGGAAAATGTGTTTGCTGTTAAATTCGTAAATATATTAATTTCTGGCTTTTTTTTAACTTTTCAAAAAGCATAAGAAACTTTATAAAGTACATAAAGATTCCAATTTAACATTTTAATCCAGGTAATATGTTCTGATAGTTTTAATAATAAAGTTTATTGTCTTGTAATATGTTTAAGATATTAGATGTCCTGAAATAATAACAATTCATAGTAGAATAATGTCCCTGTGGCAATTCTTTTCTTTTATTTATACAATTAAGCAGAACTTTAACAAAATTAATTGCAGAACCTTAAAATACCTTTTAGTAATGACAAAAATACTAGCATCAGCTTCATGGTAAGTAACTGGCGAGATATTTCGAATATTATTATTATTATTATTATTATTATTATATTATTATTATATTATTATTATTATTATTATTATTATTATTATTATTATTATTATTATTATTATTATTATTATTATTATTATTATTATTATATTATTATTATTATTATTATTATTATTATTATTATTATTATTATTATTATTATTATTATTATTATTATTATTATTATCATCAGCAGCAGCATCATCATCAAAACAATTTGATTTATATTCAACTTCAATTCAGTTCCATGATGTTGCAAAGAAATGTATACCTTATTTTCTGGATGTCATTGTTTGCTAGAGGTAAGCAAGGTTAATGACCAAGTAGCAGTACTTAGAAACAAGACCATTAACAATAACAGTAATAATAATTATTACCGATAATAAATTAATTTATCTTAATCTATCACGACTAAACATTTACATAAAACTAAGGTTTTATCCTTCACACTTCAACAGCAATACCAATAAAAAAAAAACATTAGACAATAAAAAAAGTAAGTAATGTAGAATATTTCCTCCTTAAGGTTTTATAGAAGACAATTTCCTACTAGTCTTCGACAACGAAGAGCCAAACAGTCTTACGCAGGTGAGTCTGGACGGCGATACGTTTCACGTCATGAAACTGGATCAAGAAAACCTGACCTTCGCCACGAACAAGATCCACAAATTTCCCGCCTTCATGACGATGAGGCCAGACGGTAAAGGCGTTTTTATAAAGCATTTGGCGTCGAAGATGTTTGTCTCGATCGGCTGGGCTGATGGCGCCGTTGAAGCAAAAGAGTTTGCCGTGTATTGTTAGGCATTTTGACGTTAAGTTTTTATTGTTATTAATATTAGTATTATTGCTATAATAATAATAAATATTATTATAATAATAATAAATATTATTATTATAATTATTATTATTGCTTAGTATTTTTTTAACAAGTTTTTCGTACTATTCTAAAATACTGCTTTCCAGCGCCTTTTGCCGTCAGCGGATTATCAGTGTCCCTCAACACATCCTTCTTTTACATGTCCTATCACGGTAAAACTTTACTGACAAAAATGGATCTAAACTCGCTCACCAACGTATCTATGAAGGCATCTCCGATGGACGAGGGTTCTGATTACAACCACGATTACCTCGAGCCTTATGCCTATGACGGGTTGACAAATGTTTATTACAGTTGTTAGATCTACCAGTTACCATACTTTATTTATTACTACGTGTATTACTAAGTCAAAGTTTGTTAATAATAATTTAATAATTCCACTTTTTAAGTTGCATTTTTAAAAATGTTTTCTTATGATTATAATGCACTTCCCATGATATTTACAGGTTTTTTCAGATAATTACGACAACACTACCAGCTTTCTTTGTACACATCCCTCATTTGATAAATCTTCTTACAAACTCTTTACTATTCAGAGGTTCCAAGATTATAATCTACTAACCCATTATCAATAAAAGATCAATTTCTGTCCTGTCCTTTCAATAATCTTTATTTGATTTTCGATAAATCTTATAACTCATTATTATTGCGCGGTATTCTTTTGCTAGTTTTTTAAGTTACAACTGCAATAATAAAAATAACAATAATAAAAACAAAAATTGCAATGACATAAACAACAATGGCGATACAAATCCTTATTGTTTAAACTTAAACACAAGCTACCTATGGATATTAGCCAGTCCGGTAGTGGGCGGTAGCACAATCATGAAAAAATTCAGCACGGAAAGAGAAGCCTTTACCACAGTGGGTTCTTTCGACAGAGAATACAACATGATCAGAATTGACTGGAAAGGTGAGGATGTTCTTAATTTCGAATTTTCAAATTATTAATTAACTAATAAGGCATATGCTCTCCGATTAACTGAATAATTGATTAACCGAATCAACCAGATTGAAATATTTTCAATAATATCCAATAACAATTGCGTTCTTTAGAACGGTTTTATATTTTATAAATACAAAATTTATGAGGAATTTTTAGACATTTGAGCACATTATCAAATTCATCTTGTATAAAAATCTATTAAATATTCGGATTGGTACAACGAAGGAATTAGAAAATAAAATCCAGTAAATAAATATATAACTAAGTGAATACAAAACACTGGAGACTACAAAAGCAACATTTCAAACCTAATTAAGGTTAGGATTGCATTTAAAATTTTTCCAATTTTATTCTTAATTTTCAGATCGAAAAATCTATTATGTGTTTTTATTGGAGATTAAGGTGAGCGGATTAGAGTCACCTTTTCCAGAGGTGTTCATGGTAATGGAAAAATATGTGGAGGACATGGTCATAGGAGACACGCACATTTACCTTACCTTATCCATGAGGAAGTTAGCCGCTGCTAGTCTTCACATTTTGAAGAATATTTATACATTTCAATTTAGCTTAACTAGACTTTATCCTCTTTGATTTTTTTCTTGTAATGATTCCAGATAAATGAGAAACAATTTCAGATTAAAAAATTGGTTTAAAGTTAATTCCTCTTGCTTACAGAAACATATACAGAATAAATAAAAGCAGTAGAGTGGTGGATAGGATGTTCATTATCGGAAAGATTTTCAAAAAACCGAGAACTTTGGCAATATATCAAAGTTTGTTTAATGTTTTTAATGAGAATAAAGCTTGCAAAAGAAACAAAAATGGCCTACAAAAAGATTGCAAGAATAAGTTGTCAACGATGTTATTTGCAATAAGGTGTCAATATTTGTCACATAAACAGTAAGCTTAGCCACGAGAAGGGAAGAATATGTCATAGCATCAATTTACATGTGGCTTTTGCATTTGTAAATGTTGCTGTTACGTAATGTGAGATTTAATATTAATAAGTCTAATACGATCAACTAAACAATCTTCAAACATGAATTTATCTGAGTAAAATTGTCGATGTTTTCAGAATCGATACTGTATCCCTGAACGAGCCAGGAAATCGAACCAAGAAATTCCTGTTCTTCCGTTGAACGGCTTTTGAACTTAATTCTAAAAATTACCAACTCAAACTATTAGTGATAATAATACTCATAACAAATTCTGAATTACCACAAAATGAAAAAAAAATGATTCCAATTTTCAGAGGTGTTTTAAGCTTACACTTGTTTGTCATACTACTTTGAAATAATTAAGTCGGGTAGTTTTTTAAATATCGAATAATTAATTTCGATTGAAGTAATAATGAAACAATATTTTATTTATTTTCAAAAGGCTCACTCAAATTTGTGGACCTCTGCTTTACAGTCGATCTTGTAATGATCCTTTGATAAAAGTTAAAAAATAAAAATAGCAATAAAATAGATAATTTTATAAGCTGTCAATACTATCACCTTTGCGGACCAAAACCGAAGATTTGTTTCGACTTCTGACGATAAAAGTCTGAGAGTCTGGGAATGGGGCATACCTGTGGATTTCACTTACATTGCCGATCCTTCCATGCACTGCATGCCTGCGATCACTCTCGCTCCAAATGGCAAATGGCTGGCTTGTCTGAGTATGGACAATCAGATTGTCATCTTCAATGCAATCAACAAGATTAAAAAGAAAAAGGTCTTCAAAGGTCACATGGTGGCTGGTTACAGCTGTGGACTCGACTTTTCACCAGAGATGAGCTACCTAATTTCTGGAGATGGTGATGGCAAACTGGTTATCTGGGACTGGAAGACCTCTCGTATAATGATGAGGATAAAGGCCCATGATGGGGTTACCTCAGACTGCCTCTGGCACCCCCATGAAACCTCCAAGATTGTCACTTCAGGGTGGGATGGGCTTATCAAGCTTTGGGACTGATTTCTTTGAACTTTGTTGTCTTGTTGTGTGATGATAAAAATGTCGATCATTTATTTGGGAATGTGTTATGAAGTTGATTGTTTAAGGACATTAAAAGTTGATTAGTTTGTTCATTTTTAATAAAATAACTTTTCTAAAAAAAAAGGGATGATGATAATAATGGCGATTATGAAGATGGTGATAATGAAGGATGATGGTGCTGGTTATGAACACCATAGTAATGCTGGCAATGACAGAATGATGCGTACTTATTGCTTATCTTGGCCATGTCATATCCGATGTACTTGATCCGGTTCTCGACGGGCAGAAACTGGTTGAGATACTGAATCGTGGTCACAAACTCGTCACTGATTATACTTTCACATTTTACATAACAATTTAATAACGGCGTTGGATAATATTTTAGTAATTCAAATCGGCGTTTTGAGATTTGATAATAAAAAATAAAAACATCTGAAATTTTTTAAATATTTACGAATAAATAATCAAGAGTGTAATCAAGCCTCAACTGGTGCGCCCGCATGGCCTAATGGTCAAGGCTGCGCCTCTCACGATGGCAGCGCGGTTTCGAATCCAACTGCGGGAGCACCGTCCTAATCATCTAGCTATGCAACGGACGTTAATAAAACAATTTTTGTTCAATTGAATCTTCATGTTGTCATTCGTATTTGGACGGCATGCGACAAATTAGCTTCAATATTTTCTGCAAGCAGGCGAAGTCTCTTGGATGGACGTCTGATGAACTTGATAGCAACTGGCCGACCTGAAGCAACACGTTGACAGTCTCGTGTTAGGCCAGGCCTTCGATGAGCCACTGCTGTTGGTTGGACTTTAATCTTGCCACCCTTCCTGGCATGCAGAGCGGATTGGCACTGATAAAGCGCATGCCGGGCAAAAGGACCGAGATGCTGCTCACTTATCGAACATTAACCACATTCAACCCCCCTTATCTCCATCATCTCATTCGCCACCGTCACATCCCCGATCACCTCCGCTCATCTTCTATAATTCATCTCCATCAACCTGTCCACATATCATCCATCGTCAACCGAGGCTTCTCTCATGCCTCGCCCGCCGTCTGGAATAGCCTGCCCCCCATCATCCGGTCTCAGCCCACGCTCGAGCTCTTCAAGCGCCAGCTGAAGACCCATCTCTTCAAAAAGTTCCTTGAAGAATCAAGGCGCCTCTGACGCTACGCACAAGGCGCCATAGAAATAAACTATTATTATTATTATTATTATTAATGTTGAGATTAAAATTGTCCACCTTCATTTTTATGGTCGTGGAATTATTTATCCAAATAATACTATTTATTAATTAAAAATAATTACTAATAGCAGTATTAATGATGTTGATAACGATAATAATAATAATTTGCTCATATTCAATATTAATAATATTAATTATATGCTAATATAATATTAATATATATAAATAAATAATAAATTTATAATAATATCATTAATAATATTAATTATATATATACATAAAGTAATATTTTACAAATATATATATATATATATATAGATGATAATCTTATCTGATATTTGTAATTAGACCAACAACATTAAACAATTAAACTGTTTTAAAACTTTAAGTTATTTTAATTTTGAAATTACTTTAAAATTATAAATAATTAAGTAAAGGAGTAAAAATTTGGTTTTCCTTACTTTATTGCTTCAAAAACACCTCTCCTATAAATGCAGACTGACATTCATATTAAGCGACATCTACTGAATCGTCTGGGCTCCTACTCCTGCTTGGCCGTACAATTATTTGAATGGTTCGGTTTTGACCAGAGTCGATTAATTATTGTGCTTGTTTCTAAGAGGTATTTGTGATTACCGGGTGTTAACTTGTTAGCATTGTGATTAATAATTACTAATAGTTATTTTGTTACTAATATAATATATTATAATATAATATATATATATATAAATTTGTTAATAATATTATGTAATATTAATAAATCTACACCGAAACTTGCTAAAGGTAGGTACTTTCAGAGCAAAATTAAATTTAATCGTCGTTAAATCTTTGACCATCGTCTGCTTAACCTAAACAAGGCTCACTTTCTGTAAATGTGCATGTCTTGATAGTCCTGGGCCAAGTTACTCGAACAATATAAAGATTAACATTATGGTAAATAAATGAAAGGCAAAAAGTACCAAAAGATGGTAATATGGAGGCTTTGGAATGAGCTTCTGATCTCATATTTTTTCTCCTCAATCCCTATGCGATGGCACAAGCCGACCATGCCTAAGCCCTGTGGATATATTTTTATGAATTACATATAAAATGGTGTGCAATTTTGATGACGATTAAACTTAAATTGCCAAAGGAAGAAATCCTACAGAGGGAAACTATAGAATGTTAACTCATTTTGATTCACTAAATTTGTTATTTGCAAATGGCTCAGAGGATAGCGTGCCTGCAAACGACAGTAAAAGCAACAATCATGTTCGAGACCCAGCTTGCACCGCCACAAAGCTACCCTTGGACGCGGCGCTATGCAAAATGGTTGAGCGCTCCTGACGCGTATGGCACAAACTATGCTCCACAAACAAGGTCAATTGATAGTTGCAATTAAATAATCTCTAGAATAAACTTTTAATTTATGTCAAAAATTAGAAATAAATAAACATTAGTTAACATTTAAAAATTGAAATTACAACAATTTCATCTCAGCAAAAGCACCTCTCCCAGAAAAGCAGAATGATAGTCATAAAGACCTCCCATGAACTACGATAATGTCATTACGATGAAGGTCGACTGTTTGGGTGGTTCGATGGGAACCAAAATCTAAATTCGTGAAATTGTACGGGAGATACTCGGGGGTCAGATTTACTCGTGTGTTGCCACGGTAGGTGGTAGGGATAGTCGGGGCCACAGACCCTATGGGGTGGCACAGGCCCCGGTTTCGGAGAGGTTTTTGGGGAGACAATTTTTGTATTGTTACTTAATTGCCATGATGATTAAACCTAATCTGCCAAAGGAAGAATATCCACAGAGGGAATCTGTAGAATGTTAACTCATTTTAATTCACTGTTTGTAATTTTATTTTGTTTAAAAATTTCGAAAATGCAACTAAAAAGAATACACTTTAGTCTATTATCATGGAATAATGAATGCTCTTAGAAAATACAATTACAATAACGACAACAACGATGACAACAATAATAATAAAATAATAATAATGATACCAATAACGATGATGATGATGATGATGATGATGATGATAATAATAATAATAATAATAATAATAATAATAATAATAATAATAATAATAATAATAATAATAATAATAATAATAATAATTGCCTGTGGACTCTTGTTGAGACCTGGCACCATTGACTTTCCGGCCATTGTGCGGTTGAGTTGAATAAAAAAAAAAAAAAAATAATAATAATAACAATCAAATCACCAATAGAGTTATGGCTTAAAATCGACCACTCAACAACCGACTACGATCACATTTGAACTGAATCCAATCATGCCACTACTAATAGTGTCGAGAAACAATCTGAGTAGATGTTTAGAACGACTGACTGTTTAGAATGCAACAACAACAACATCGAGTCACAACAGCAACATTGAGAAACAACAATATTGAACAATAACAACATGGAGCAACAATCGCATCACAGATGAACGCAAAATGTCATGGAATCATCCGATTTCATTCTACCCCTTCATATGAAATTCTGGAATAACCCCTGAAATCCTCCCCGGTCACGAGACATCTAGACTCGGGGGAAGTCAAGAGAGAGAATGGCCTCAGGTCCACAGTTAGCCCATTCTTCAGGGTGTCCACGTAAGCCCCGTAGAGTTTCATGGATTTCTCTGAAGGGGGTTTTGGTCCCTCTGTGGCCTTCTGAACGTAGTCCTTGTACACATTCAGTGATCGAGCACTAGGCTTGGGTGGTCCGGTAATTTTGAGGTACAGAGGGTTGGAATTTGCTCCCTCGGATCCTGGGAAATGTCTGTCGATGAAATGGAAAAGAAATATTCAAAACTAAACTGATCTTGTTGAGTAAAATCAACATGATTTGATAAATTATTAGGAAGAAATGAATTGTAAAATGTAAATAAATTAAGTGATGAATAGAACATGATTGATTCTTAGACTGATTCTTTTCAAAACAATCGAACATTAGTTTGCATTTGAAATCAATGATAATTCCTCCCCTCAACAATCAAAAAGCAAATATTAAATGACCATTTGCATGATAATGATGATGATAAAAATAACAATAAAAATAATAATAATAATAACAATAATAATAGTAATAATAATAATAATAATAATAATAATAATAATAATAATAATAATAATAATAATAATAATAATATAATAATAATAATAATAATAATAATAATAATAATAACAACAGTACTAATATTAACAAATTTATTAAACTGTGAATTTAAAATTAAATTATAGGCAAACTCACAGTTCTCTTTCGCAGAGTGTGGCGTTCGAAGCATGCCTTTGTGGAAAATAAAAATCACAATTTACTCGATATTATTCAACGTTAACAAGTAAAAAATAAAAAAACTCGTCAATTAATTAACTAATGAAACATTAACTGTCTCTACAATTACTACCACCATCATCGTCATTTAAAAGACTAACCTCTTGTAAATATCCATGTTCTCTGGGCTTGGCTTGTCAATGGAAACTCCATATCTCTCCTTGAAGGCTTCCTAGGAAAATAATTAAATAGTTGTTATGAAGCAATTAAATTATTACATTGAAATTAATTAAGTAATAGTAACAGAACTATTAAATTATTACATGGAAATTAAATAAATAGTACTAATGGAACAATTGAATAATTACATTAAAATTCATTAATTAGCAGTAACGAAGCAATTAAGCATAAAATACCAAACAATCAATGGTTTAAAGTTACCTTTAAATAAATATTTTTAAAGTAAGAAAAATATTAATTATTTAATTAACTAACGAATAACAATAAATAATGCAAAGAAGTTAGGTATTCAACATACTTACAATAACTTAAGAAAATAATCGATCAGATAATAAATTAAAAAATCACATCATAAATTAATAAATCAACTAATTAGTTTCAATACTACTTTCAACTTTCCAGGAAACTCCTCCTGCTTGTTGTTGTCGTCGACGTTTGTTTTGTTGGACGATGTCGTCTGCTGGTCATTGTTGTTCGGGTTCAGGAAAGACAAGACCTTCATAACCTGGAGTAAAAGTTATCATCATCGTCGTCGTCATCGTCATCATCATCATCATCATCCTCATAATCATCATCATCATCATCACCCCCATCATCATCACAACCACCAAAGTATCTACCTCCTCCTTGTCCTCCCCCCAGTCGATGTCCGACCCCTCACTTCCACTGAGACTCCCCTCGGAACCCGTCGAAGCAGAAGAACCTGTTGAGTCCTTGCCACTGATGTTGGGATTCGCTTCCTGCTTGTTCCTGATGATGATGTCGAAACTTTATCATTACGGTTTGCATGGTTGTGTTTTGAACTGGTTCACCAGTTATTTGTCGGGTCGTAAACAATTGACAGAATTTAATGGGTTTGAATCCTCGTTTAGTGACGTAGCTTGTGGCGTTCCTCAAGGGTCTATTCTTGGCCCCTTGCTATTCATAATTTATATTAACGATTTACATAACTCATCATCTTTACTTACATTTTTATTATTCGCAGACGATACAAATGTATTTGCTTCTGGCAAAAATCTCAATGACTTAATTATCAGCATCAATAGGGAGTTAACAAATGTTGACACTTGGTTTCGCGCCAATAAGTTATCTTTAAATGTCGACAAGACAAATTTCATGCTGTTTTGCTCAAAAAATAAGGACAGAACCCATAGTATTCAACCTTGCATCAACAACTTACAGATTAAACATGTCACCTCTACCAAATTCCTCGGCATTATTATCGATGATAGGTTAAACTGGTTTTTGCATATCAATTACGTTGCCTCCAAAATTTCAAAAAGCATTGGCATCATGTCAAGGGTCTCTTCATTTGTTGATAAAAAAATTCACATTATGCTTTATTATTCTTTAATATATCCTTATCTCATCTATTGTAATATCGCCTGGGCCTCTACCTATCCCTCTAAACTTATCCACTTACTTACACTCCAAAAAAGAATAATTCGTACTATATTTCGTCTCCATCCACGTGCCCATACAAAGGACTTTTTTATTTCAAATGGACTTCTAAATATATATCAGATCAATAAATTCCAAACTTGTCTCTTCATATACAATTATGAACATAACTTGCTGCCTCCATCCTTTAATAATATGTTTTTCAAATCATCAGATGTCCACTCTTACAATCTTAGATCATCCAATCAATTGAGATCTGAATTTTCCCGTACCACCTTCAAAAAATTCTCCATATGTTGCAAAGGTCCACTCTTGTTCTCCTCTCGTCCCTTGTTTCTCTAAACAGTTCCTCACTATTTAAATCCCATCTTAAAAAACACATTCTATCCACCTGTTGAACCTGTTATCCACATTTCCACCTTATCATTCATTTTATTACCCTGGTTTTTTCCTTGTTGATTACATCGCTTATTCATTATTCCGATTATTCCTCGTCTCTCAGTTGTTGCCATTAATTTTCACCTGTCGTTACCATTAGAAGTTTATATATATGCAAAGACACTTTCAAATGCCCCTTTAAATTTATCAAATTTAAACAACCTATCCCCTAGACGGGAATTAATTCCCTTGGGATAGTTCATTAATGAATTTGTGAATCTTTTTTTGGTGTGATTTTTTTGGCTATTTGAATATAGTTTTTTGAAAAAAATAAACGAATTCAAACCATTAAAAAAAAAAAGATGATGATGCCAATGGAATGAATGATGCAGTATAAATCAATTTAAAAAAATAACTAACTAACTAAATAAAATATTACTAATTCATATTCTTATTATTATTTGCTGATGTTTTAGTTTGTTGTTGGTTATTATCTAATCGATGATTGATGATAATCTGAATTGTTGAATATAATCTACATTTATAATAATTATAATAATCATCTACATTCATCCAAATTCATCACCACTCTAATCTAAATCATTAATAATTTTAATCTAAATTGTTAATAATTATAATGTAAATGGCTAGCCCACCCATACTGATCATGCTTCCTGCCAGACCTGAGCCTAGGACAGAAAGGACTGTGATTGGACGACGACTTTGGCATGAAGTCCCTGATTGGTGGAGAGAAATTGGGAACCATTTCAGCAATTATTTTAAATCATAAATCTATTTATTTGTAAACTTATCAAAAAAAGTTGAAAAAACTAAAACATATTCAGCAGGTTATGACTATTAGTGAATACAAAAAGATGATAATAAAATCAATAAAAATAATGATAATAACAATAATAATAAAAATGATGATAATAACAGTAATAAAAAAATTATAATAATAATAAAAATGATGATAATAACAAAAATAATAAAAATTATAATAATAACAGTAATAAATATTTTTAGCTAACCTAACAGAACTGGCCATGTTGAAGACAAAGAGTTCACCAAAGGTCGTAAGTTCATAGGGCTTGTAGTGGTCAAAGTTCAGGTCGATTCGTTCATCCCTGGGGTGGGTTTTGATGACAATCTTTCTGACCCCTTGACCTTTGGATTCTGTTTGTAAGAACGATAAAAATCTATATTCTAAAAATAAAAATTCATTAATAATAACTAGTATTATAATTAATAATAATAATAATAATAATAATAATAATAATATAATAATAATAATAATAATAATAATAACCACAATCAGTACCATCATGGTAGGCAAAGGGAAGGCATTGCAGGACTTCATCATCCCACCACATAGAGTAGCTATTGAATAATTAAAGAATAGATTTGCATATTCATGAATCCTATCACCATAATAAGACAGCAGTTATCTCCACATATCTGTCATCCATCCATCAATCCATCCATCCATCCACCTAATCCACTTGTTCCATACATCATCATCATTACCTCCTCTTTGTCCGAGCAGTGATATCGACAGCATTCCTGTTGTGGAGGTAAAAATCCGTCGAAAGTTCCCAGATGCTGACCTGACCGAAGGAGGGCACGAACTTACCGAGGAACAGGTTGATGGCGTTCTGTTTGTCCGAGTCTGGTTTTGGTTATTTTCGTTTTTAAATCGCATTTTAATTCATTGATTATGATTATGAGAGGGTTAGAGATAGGAAATTGTTGGATAAACGTGATGAATTAAGGTGGTAAATAAATTAAGTAGACGTTTAATATTGTCGATAAGTAAGGAAAGCTTTAATAATTAAATCAAATTAAAATTAATTAATTAATTTAAAATTTAAGTTAAATGCAAATTAAAAAGTAAAACTAGAATGTTAGATTTCAAACACTGGAAATGAACAGTGAATCAGAATTGTAGTAAATTAATTAAATTTAGTAAAATTTATTTTAGTAAAATTAATATTTCTAAATGTAAATAAATAACAAGTTCAATGACACTAGCTTAAAAAGCTTAAAAATAGTTTATCACCTGAGAATGTGTTGTTGTAGTACCTCGATAAGGTTTGCATGATATCCCTCGAACTGGAGGTCCACGGGGCAATCTTCCTGTAGCCCTTGATCCGATGGACCAACTGGGAGCCCCCATACTGTAGGGCCAACGTGTCCCCCTGGTCTTCGTACATGTGTTCCATCATTCTAGAAAAATGTTTTATTCAAGTTCAGTTTTGTTTGATTAACATGTAATTTAATTACTAATTAATTAATCATTAATGAAATAATTAATCAATACTTTAAAAATAAAAGTATTTGTTACAATTCACCTTATGCAGTCTGAGTCATAATCTAACGAGAGTTCATCAAGGACACCCAGAGAGTACAGCTATTTCAGAGATCAAGGGTTATTAAAATTATTATAACTTATGAACTATCACAAATAATTCATAATTCAATGAAACTCATACCAAATCAATAAACCTCACATCAACCAATCAACCACACACATGCTCACATAAAATCAATCAATCTCAAATCAACCAATCAATCAAATCATTCACCTGCTTTGCGAGAGCACACTTTCCAATGGCATACTGAGCTGTGTTGGTTCTGTCGAGACAGTCGATGCAGTTTGTTCGTACCACACCTGTCTGCCTTCTACCATGCTCACCTGATAGGGCCAACAAGTCTTGGCACCTGGCGATGTTGATGATGACGATGATCGTGACGATGATGATGAATGGAGAAGTGACTTCAAATGCAATTAAGCAATTAGTTTTTGAAAATTTTAATCAAACAAATTCACAATAGCAATTACATAATACAATGTAATATAATACAAAATAAATTCATTTGCAATTAAATAATATTTATTTAATTTTATTAAAATTTATTAATTTTATTATTTGATTAATTACTTGCTGTTTGGCCTCAGCTGGTTGGAGTAAAATCCTGCCTTGCTCTGGTAAAAACCAGTCCTTTGGAGGCAATATTCTGCTATTGTGTCCAATTTCTTGAATATGTCCATGTTCTTTCTGGCAAGTATAACATGATAATGAAGGATAACTGCCCTAACTGCACTTACTTTCTTTGTAATCCCTCATTTACTAAATCTACTTTCAAACTCTTTTCTATTCAATGCTACAGTCCAAGTTTATACTGTTCAATTCCATTATTGATAAAAGATCAATCTCTCTCCTGTCCTTTCAATATTCTTTATTTGTTATTTGAAAATGTTATAAGTTGTACATATTGCAAGATATTATTTGAATAGTTTTTATTTTATTTCTGTACATATACCTAATTAAATTGTGTTAATTAGGGTCAGTGTGATAGCAGAAGTGTGCATTGTAACTTCATTTATATAGCGCCATATGCATAGCGTCAGAGGCGCTTCTTGTAACCATTTATATAGCGCTCCTTCCCAAGGGCGCTGGCGGCAGTGCAGGCTGGGTTTCGAACACGACACATTACGACTGTTGCCATTACCGCCGTATGCAGGCACGTAACCCATTCGGCTAACCTGCACGCATTTCCTTAAGGCTGACCATTGAGTTATATTATTTGGTTGTCTTTTTCCGTTGGTTTTCGTTTATTGTTATACTTAATTAGTCAAATAAAATTACTCAAAAAAAGAAAAATATATCATAATAAATTTTAAGCCATTTCAAAGTAATAAAAGTAATAAATTTTAAGTTAAATTAAATTTTGTATGGAGTATCTTTTTTGAAAATGGGTAGGCTATCAAGATGACATTTGTTGAAACAGTCTCCAAATTCACAGTTAAACTTGAAAATCAATCTAAGTGAATTGGTAAATTATGGAAAGTATCCGTAGTTCTTATGAAGATGAAGCCGCTTCAGATAATTCAGAATATGAAATGATGCTTCACCTTCAACCAATTGAAAAGGACAATAACACAATTATGGATATATGTATTGCTCCAGAAGTGCTGATAAAAGAAGCTATATCAACTGCAGCACCTATCGACCCCAAGACAAAGGTTCTCTATTACAACCCTAAATATGAGGAACTCTTTGCTCCAACAGTGGGACCAGAAAATCCATTCAAAACCAACCAGTTCAAAGCAGAAAGGAATACTTTGGCAGGATTTGTAGAGAAATGCCACGTCAACGACTTTGAATTCGAAAATCAGAGGAGAACATTCCACACCCATGGCTACGCCATGGACCCAAGCATGACTGGCACAGAGGCCACTCACCAACTAGTGGGGGATAAGAACAAAGCTCAGGAACAGAACACTTTGACTGTTTTTGAAAAGAACAAGAAACCCATGTCAAAAAGAAAGAGACATGAGAATGATGATGCTGGTGATGTAAAAGGGTATCTTGGCCCTTGGGGAAAGTATGAAGATGAAATAGAGGTAGCAATTCCATCGGAAGAAGACAAAAAATACTTAGAAGAGTATTTGGCCAAGACTAAAAAGAAAGCAAAGATGGTTGATGATAAACCTATCGAAGAGAAATCTACCCTGCATTTGAAAGAAGCCGTCGATTACCAGGGAAGGTCTTTCATGTGCGAACCTAAGGATGCAGGCATCAATCTCAGAAGCATGGAAGCACCCCAAAAATGTTTTTTACCCAAAAGACACATCCACACGTGGACAGGACATACCAAAGGTGTTTCGGCAATCAAATGGTTCCCTGTCACAGCTCATCTGCTGCTGTCTTCTAGTTTGGATTCAAAGATCAAGCTCTGGCAAGTCTATGGAAACAGAAGTCTTGTCAGGACTTACATTGGTCACAATGAAGCAGTTCGAGACATCTGCTTTAACAATCCTGGTACTGAATTCCTCAGCTGTTCTTACGATCGCTACATCAAACTGTGGGACACGGAAACTGGCACTTGCAAGGGTAGGTTCACCAATGGTAAAGTTCCTTACTGTGTCAAGTTCAATCCTGACGATGATAAGCAGCATCTTTTCGTGGCTGGAACAAAAGACAAAAAGATTCTTTGCTGGGACATACGGTCCAATGAGATTGTTCAGGACTATGACAGGCATTTGGGAGCTGTCAATACTATCACCTTTGTGGACCAAAACCGAAGATTTGTTTCGACTTCTGACGATAAAAGTCTGAGAGTCTGGGAATGGGGCATACCTGTGGATTTCACTTACATTGCCGATCCTTCCATGCACTGCATGCCTGCGGTCACTCTCGCTCCAAATGGCAAATGGCTGGCTTGTCAGAGTATGGACAATCAGATTGTCATCTTCAATGCAATCAACAAGTTTAAAAAGAAAAAGGTCTTCAAAGGTCACATGGTGGCTGGTTACGGCTGTGGACTCGACTTTTCACCAGAGATGAGCTACCTAATTTCTGGAGATGGTGATGGCAAACTGGTTATCTGGGACTGGAAGACCTCTCGTATAATGATGAGGATGAAGGCCCACGATGGGGTTACCTCAGACTGCCTCTGGCACCCTCACGAAACCTCCAAGATTGTCACTTCAGGGTGGGATGGGCTTATCAAGCTTTGGGACTGATTTCTTTGAACTGTCTTGTTGTGTGATGGTAAACATGGCGATCATTTATTTGGGAATGTGTTATGAAGTTGATTGTTTAAGGACATTAAAAGTTGATTTAAAAAAATTAATTAAATAAATTAATTTAAAAAAAGGGTGATAATAATGGTGATTATGAACATGGTGATGATGAAGGATGATGATGGTGGTGATGATAAAGGATTATGATGATGAGGATGATGATAATGTTGATGTTAACTAGCTCGTCACTGATGAGAATGGCTACAGTGACGAAGGTGGCAGTGATGATGACAATGTTGATGTTAGTGCTGATAATGGTGATAAAATTAAGGATGTGGATGGTGATGACATTTCCAAGTAGCAAAGTGGCAGTGACAGAATGATGCGTACTTCTTGCTTATCTTGGCCATGTCATATCCGATGTACTTGATGCGGTTCTCGACGGGCAGAAACTGGTTGAGATACTGAATCGTGGTCACAAACTCGTCACTGATTATACTTTCATGGGGTCTCTTTTCTTTTTTCTGTAATCATTAATTTATTTATTAATAAAGTGTAATCATTAACTTATTATTATTAGAATATAATCATAAATTTATTATTATCATCATCATCTCACTTTGACCAGGTCAAGGACAATCACTGGCGAGCCAAACCTTGAAAGCAATTGGTTGAAATGTCGCCCTGCCACAGCACCGTAGGGATCTGATTGGTCCACTGAATAAAATGCAATAACCAATCAGAAACAGCTTACAAACAATAATATTTATAGTATGGTAATAATACTAATAACTTATCATAACCAATCAGAAACAGGATAAAAATAATCAATAACATTTATTGTATTGTAATAACAATAATAAAGTATCATATCGATCATGTGAAAGATCAATAATGTTTGTTATTAATAATACTAATACATTCTCACATCAATCAAGCCATTCAATCAAAATGCATTCAAACCAAAACCAATATGCATCTCTCAAAATAAACAAACCAAAACAGACAAACTCACAAATAACAACATTAACAAAACTTCAAAAAAAAGATTGACAATCGTGTAACATAATCGTTATTAACATCCATTGCGTAACTAGGGTGATTAGGACAGCCAAGCCAACAACGCACGGTTTATGGGGGGCTTGGGCACCATGACGCTCCCGTCCTGAGACCACTGGAGGGGTATAGATCCCCTGATCTGAACGAAGGAGGTGAATCTGATCTTCTCAGGGGAGGTGAGGCATCCGTCGAAGATGATCTGCTCCGTTTCAACCTCATTTGCCACAGAACCCTTCGATTCAGGAATGAATTAGTGATGATGATGATGATGATGGAGATGGTGATGAAAGCAGTGATGTAAATGATGATGATGATGTTAAAAGTTATTGCATTAATAAAGAGAACTAAGAAACTCCAACCATGGAGCAATTGACCAAACACCAGCCTGTCTCGAGAGCTGGACAACATCCGTTGATCAGGCGGTTGTTGTCCATGTCGGGGAAAACCCTCTATCTACCCGACTTCATCGTAATGCACCGCACATTATATGGTTATCGATGATACTCACGGCGACCTTTTTTCATCGATCCCATGTAATTAATGCAAACTGAGTTACAATTATAATTTCTCTGGAGCAGCTGCCATCACTTAGAAGCTACACTCACCGACAATTCGCTCATATACTGCATCAGACACTCATTCGTGTTTTTACATCGTTCGCGAGTGTCCACACCGTCATCTCAACAAACAAACCGCGACCTCTTCTCTTAGCAACGCTTACGGCCTCTCGTCTCCCAAATCCAAAACGATGCCTCTGCAGCTGCAGACGTTTTTACGAATGGCACAGAGGATGTTGGTAATACTCTTCAGTAGTTCGTTTTACATTGCAATGGCTGCAAAGCATTGCCCCGTTGTTCCTTGCGAATGAGTGCTACACAAATTTTGGTCAACCATCCTCCAGGACTTAGATCGTGAATCGACTGCCAATGCAATACCAACCTCCGAATTTGCTCCTCTTTTGAGAAACCTCGTTCCAGCAAACTTGCTTGACCTTCTCGCGATCAGGGCCAGGTAGACATTCTTGTTGTAGACGTTAATGTCTTTAAAAATTATTATTATTATTATTATTATCACCATCAATCATACTATTATAATTATTATCATCGTAAATATTTTTATTATTTGACATTTGGTTAATGATAATTTTCAAATTAGTTATATTTCTGTACTGTATCGTTTGTGCAGGCCGACGAAAAAATGACGTGTTGTTGAGTGAATGACTGCCTTCAATTGGTGAATGTCAAATTATTTATAAAAACTAAATGTAAATTGATTCACAGAAAACAATCTAGCTCCACGAAATCTGGCTATCTCCGGTTAATAACAATAACTCAGCATTTCAAACAAAATTCTTTTAAATTTTGAAATCACGTTTCATGATTCAACATATTCATCAGGATAGCCACCATTTCATTCATCATCATAATCATAATCATCGCCATCATCATTATCATCATCAAAATTATGGACCAACAGCTTAGGTCCCATCATTCAAAAGGGCTCACTTGATTGGCCAACGAATCCATGGATGATGTAGAGTATCCAATCGTATTGCAGGACGTCGACGACATTTTTGAGCAGGTATTCGTTCCAAATGAACTTCTTACACGGAGGCACCCTGACACCCACGTAGGTCGGTTTGTCGTCTGCAAAGAGAAGATCATTGCCAATACCATCATCATTAACATCATTATCATAATCACGCGTGCCGTCATCATCATCATTAACATGGACCATGATAATCATCATTATCGTCAGATTGAACAACACAATTCAATTGCTTCAACGTTATGTTTCATGTTTTTGTAAAATAATTTTTCTAAAAGATTTTGAAAAAGTTTAAAAATCATGCTGTGACTTGTTGAAATTACTTTTCTTATGTTTTCCTTTTCCATCATCACCATCATCGTTGTTGTTGTTGTTGTTGACCTTAGAGTCAGGATCAGTTTGGCTATCCAGAAGTTTCATTCCTGAACTCTCTTTTGCGACTGTCCCTCTCTCGGCTTCCACATCATCATCAGGAGAGCCACCATTTCTTTTCCACCTGGTATCGTCATTACCATCATCACCACCACCATCCTCTTCTTCCTCTTCATTTTCGGCGAGGAGATTCAAAGTGGAGTTCCTGGCATCTTCGACGTCGTCTGCCTCCGAAGTCGAGTCACCTTTCACTTCTGTGGAATCGTCATTCGACGAACTGCGACTATTCGTCATGACCTGCGGCTGGTCCGAGACGTTCGACGGAGCATGGCTTTTGGAATTCAAAGGGTTGAGGTTATTGGGATCAGAATTTTGTGGGGTAATGCCATGGGGTGAAAAGGGCTCGTCGAGGGTGTTGTTGTGGATGGCCTCAAGTTCAGACGGGGTCAAATGGCAAGGGGTCATGTTGTGCTGGAGTGAATTGGTGAGGTCGTAGCTGTAGCTGTTTTTAGTTGCAAACAATGTTTTTTATAAAAAAATATTTAAGATTAAATGTACTAATTTTAATAATACTTTTTTTATATTAACTTGTTTTGAATGCAGTTGATGCCAATCTTTTCCTCTGTTGATGTTTTGGTTTTGGAATTGTTTGCAATTTCAATAACCGTACAAGTGTCGTAAAATGTCTTTTAAAAGCCAAAACTGACTCGTTATAGCCAAAGTTTTATGAAGAACGCGTTTTAGAAATTTCACATCTTGAACCATCCTTACTCTTGTTTTTATAAAATAAATTATATAGTACATAATTGCATTAAAATTGGCCAATAAATCTTGAATAGACTGCAAAATATGATAACTCCTTTCCTTCACCAAAATATTTATATAGCTAAAAAGCAATTCTTGCTAAGATATTCCGTGACCGGACAATTCGTTGCAATAGAAATATTTCAACTTAAAAGATCCCTAAATACGACTCAATAGTCAGACTAAGACAAAACATTCATTTTAACGTGCTTAGAAATAAAGTGGAAGAGTTGATAAAGAAATGTCATAGAAAGGATGTGGAGATTATTTTAAATACTTTAATTTTCAATTTATATATTTTTAACTGATTTCGTGATTTTTACATGAGAAAGAAATCATAATTCATCAAAAAATTAATTGAAATAATAAACAAAATCACACAAAAACAATTATTTCAAATCAGAATAACAAAATGGATCCTATTTCGTGATTTTTAATCATTTTAGTAAATGTATCTTACCAAAATAATATCTAATTAAAAGTAATTTGTAAAGGCAATATATTATGAAATGTTATTTTGTTTGCTTTGAGAAACAAAAGTTCCAAAGCAAGTGATTTACCTGAAATAGAAGTTGCTTGACAGATCAACATTTTGGAATGTCTTGAGATACCTGGGTAAGAAATGCAGAAACATTGCAAGTCAATCAATTTCATTCAAGCAACATATAACCAAATAGTCAAGCCATTTCATTCAACCAATCAATCAATCAGTCAGTCAGTCTGTCAACCAACAAAGTAAACAGGTGAATTTAAATGATGTTTAAATGATGATGATAATGATGATCAATGCAATGTCCTATTTGACAGATCATTCTTTTATAATATCAATTTGTTTCTCTAACAATGGTTCAGTTACCTTTACTAATTAATTATATATTAAATTTACATTAATTATATATTACATTTACATCAATTGTACATTATAATTACATTATTTAAACATTGTATTTAAATTCATTAAACACTATATTTACATCAACTACACATCATATTCATATTAATTACACTGAGATCACCATCATATTATAATTAATTAAACATTACATTTACATCATATTCATATTAATTACACATCATCATCATGTTACAATCACATTCACAAACCGACCGCCATTACCTCAGTTCATCCGAATGGAGGCTCTTGTTATTGTTCGTGGCGGGTATGTAAATGGTGGACGTGTCCTCGACCTTGTACACAGTGTGGGCCCCGATCTCTGCCACCCTCCTGCGCTTGGTTATCAGAACCATGTAGTAGCCCTCCAAGAACCTCATAAAACCTGAGTTATGATGATGATGATTATGGTGATGTTAGTGATAATTGTTGGTGGTGGTGATGATGATGATGATGACGATGCCGACGACGGCGACGATGGCAGCACTTTACTATAACTATCATCTATGATTATGATGACGGCTGATTATGATCATCATTATCACCATCATCGTCATCAAGTATGGCGACTCACCCACAATCCCAAATGCAGAGTGAATCCTTTTAAGACCAGAGACAGGCTTCGCCCCACTTTTGGTCGCCTGATTCCTTGGTCGATTGCCAAGGTCGATCATGCGTAACAAGTCCTTGATCTCCTTCCGGGTGTATTCCAGCTGTATAAGTGTTTCATTGAAGATTGCCATCATTGGTGATGTTTTGTTATTGTGGTTATTATAATTATAATTATAAATGTTATCATTACCATCATCACCATTATTAATATAATGTATCATCAAAGTCTCTTGGTCATCATTATGAATAGCTAGCCGATTAAATGCTTAATTGCCATTTACATAAAGGAATACATTGTGGTTATCAAGTTTATCATTATTAGTGAAGTGTATATTGTTGACATGTCAGGGAAGATGTTGTTATAAAAGACAGGAAGTTCGGAAGGAAATTATTTGATTATGCAACGGACTATAATCAAATAAATAAATAAATGAAGGAAATCCTTACATTGTCGCTGTCGATGACGAGTTCATTCGGTTCAGTTCGGTCAACCTTCAGGATCTTGAACCTCGTCTCGATGTTGTTTGAACCGACTAGGTAGAACCTCTGGTGATAGATGACGATGATGATGGTGATGATGATAGTAATGATGTAATTTTGAAGGTTATAGGTGATGGTGATACATGATGATGGTGAATTTGTGGATGATGAAGCAGATGATGACAGTGATGATGATGTTAACATTGATAAATTACTTAACTAAGGTGGCTATGCCGACAGGTTTACTAAATACGAGTTGATGACAATTTGCGTTTTCGTACTGCAGGATGTAATTAATTAGTACCAAATTATGAGCATTCATCACATGATGTCAGTAAGCACTATTTACACATAAACATGAAATACTTTTAAAAAGACTATAATAAATTTTATTTATTATCTCTGGGTTTTGACAATTTTGTTATTTTTTATATAAGCAAAACTGCTTGGTGGCTTCATTTGCATTCATTAAGTTTGTTAATTATGGATGCTTAAGTTATGAATAGATGTTTAATAATGTCCTTTGCACAGATATTTGCATAAATGACAAAGGATGAATGCATTGCATTGATGCTGATGATGCATTGCATTAATCCTAAAGAACTCAAAGAAAATATACATCCCTCCAAACAAAACTTTAAATGATATTTTATATAAAATAAAGTAGTGAAGCTTAAAAAATTCTAATAAAGAAACTAAACTCCTCAATAGGTGTTCCACGAAATCTTAGTAAGTCCTTAAAACATCCGCTAATACAAACTGAATTAAAATTATTTATATTAACCGATGCTGTTTCATAGACGACGATCTTCTGTATGGACCCAATGAGAGGACACTGGATTATTGAATGAGTTTCGCTTGTTAGAGTGGCTGTCTTAGTTTCCCCTGTCATTATAATCTCTCTGAATTTCTTAAAGCATGCAAACAGGCAGACAAAGAATCAACCAAGACCCAATCGGTGTCCCAAAATGGTCAACGCCCCTTAGTTTTGATAGCCTGATCCTGCTCTGTCGTTACTTAAATAGCTAACGTTTGTTTATTATGACTTATAAATGCTTAAAAGTGATCACAGATTGTTAAATCGAAACAAATTATTTTAAAATTTAATTTATTGACCATTATTAATTTTTTAACAAATAAGCTATTAAAACGCTGACACAAAGTTTACCGCTTGCTTGAGCAGAGCGGGAATCGCCGCAGGTAAAAACTTCCAGCAATCAGCTAATATTGCAATCATCCTAGTTATGCAACGATCTTTAATTGAATAAATAAATAAAGCTAAAAAGAAAGACTCCATGATAGCTTCTATCACTTCATTATTTTCTTCAATTTAGTAACTACAAATTTAACCAGAACGCACAGAAAACGCTTCATCAGTAGTGTACCAGTATTTATTGCCTTCAAGTTATCAACTATCCAAGTGTAGAATTAGATAAAGATGCAGATGAGATTCAAAAATAAAACGATGGAAGGGGATAGATTCATAGCATCAAGTTTTAATTCCTAAACTTCCTTTCTTCATGTTCAACCCTTCCATGGGGAAACGGTTGGATCCCAGCTAACGATAAAATTGTCTGGCTTCTTGTTCTGCAACAATAAAGTCAAAAACTGACCAACGTTTAGAATAGTCAAAACTTTATTAATAAAATGGTGAGTTAATCAATGACACAATAACTTTCAGCTAATTAATCAATCTATTGTTGGAATTAATATCATTACTATCAATAGCATAAGAACACAAAAATCTTCATCTTAGGTGAGGATACTCCAATCCCAACATCCTCCAGCCGATTTCCACTCCATAATTCCAATCAAAACTCTCAAACTCACCAACAGTTCGTGATCTTCTTTCGTCAGTTGGAAGTCGAACACTTCAGAGTTCTCCTGAATTCTCTTTGGGTTTGACGACTTGGGTATCGTGATGTAACCCTTCTCGAGGCTCCACCTTATCATCACTTGTGCCACAGTCTTGTAATGCCTTAGGTGAACATTTTTTTTTTAAAGAGAAAATATTTAAATCTATTACAATCAAAACGGCTTAAAATAAAATGTTTAAGTAATTCAAACACATGGAAATTTATTAATTCTATTTGGTATGGTTGAAACAGTACCTCTTATATTGTTAAAAAAGTTTAATAGATGATTGCTAAGAACCACCTGCATCCCTAAGCCCTTGTCACAAGCACCCCATAAAAAATATTTAAAATATTCACAAAAATGCTTAATTACCACTTGTTCACAATCACTAAAAACAAAATCCACCTACCTCTTTGCTATAGCTTTGAGGTCAGGGTCATCAAACTTCTGACCTCTTGCTAGGGGGCAGTATCCCATGACAGCTATATTCTTTTCCCTGCAGTAATCCACCAATTTATCTCTCTTGCAGAAGGGGTGGAGCTCGATTTGATTGACAGAGGGTGTCGGAAGACCCGACTCCTCCAGACCCTTCAAGTGCTGGATGCCGAAGTTGGAGACACCAATCGATCTGTTGAGACATTCCTATTTAATATTAATTATTTGAGAATATATTACAATAACTTCTAGCAGAGGATAAAGTCTGAAGATAAAGTGGAAGTAAATAATTATAATCTATTAATTTTCAAACTACAACTGGATTGTTACATTCAATGTCAATTAGAAATCTTTTGATATGTTGAAACATTTGAGAACATAAAATAACTGCAATAACTGGAAGAAACACCGACAACAAAACGAACATTTTAAAATCTAAGTTAGCTTGTCAAACTAATATTACTAGTACTACTACTAATAATAATTTACTAATCAGTTAACAATTAATTAGTTAATAAGAACAGGAACAATTAATTTGGCACCGACTTTATGAGGCCCCTCTCCTTGAGGTCAATGAGTGCCTTGTATGTGTCAATGTTTTGTCCGTTGCCAGGCGAGTGGATGAGGAACACATCGATGTAATCCAACTGCATCCTTTGGGTTAAAATAACTTTTTTAAATGCTGACACCATGGTGATGATGAGGACTGACTTTGTGGATTGTGATGATGACTATTTATTTGATATATGTGATGATAGATTTGACTAACCAGCTGTTACTTAAGTGCAGATATTATTACAAAGAGAATGTTTAGGAATAAATACAATAGTCATCATTAAGATCTAAACACATCAAAAGGAAATAGTTAAGCTTGCAAAACATCTCACAAGGATAAACTCTTTTTGACGGATTCAATTGTCTTGTTGAATCCATGATTTGAATCCCACACTTTACTGACGATGCAGATTTCATTTCGAGGGATTCCACTCTTTTTCACTGCCTTTCCAACGTCTGCTTCATTCCTGGAGTAACAAATAAATGCTTATTGCATCTAATCTTTTAAATTATATTAGAAAAATAGACTTATGTGTTTGGAATCTCATATTTGCTCTTTGTGTCTATTTTACTAATTAAGCATTCAAATATTTAATTAGATAGCAAATCCAGTTCTTACTCATAAAGTTGAGCAGTATCCAGGAGTCTGTAACCATTCTTCAAGGCAAATAAAATGGCTTGTTCAGCAGTGGAACCGCTCTCGAGTCGAAAAAGGCCGAGGCCAAATAACGGCATTTGAACGCCATCGTTGAAAGTTACGAACGAATTCAAACTTATTTCTTCTGACATTTTTTTGCAAAGTGTCGACACCACCAAACGCAAAGTAAGCGTCAACTTGCTCAATAAATTCCGACCCAGACTGAGTTCCCCAGTCGTTCGAAAGTAAACAATGCTACGCTTCGAGGGCTAAATTCCAAAAAAACGAGCGCAATTTCAAAACGTAATTAATCAATCACTTACCAGTAGATGCTTTTAAACAGACTGAAGAAATACCGGTATTCATAAATTTATTATTCTATTTTTAAGGGGAGGATTCTGATAAGGGCTTACAGGGCAAACAGCCAATCAAGCTCAACACACCTTTATTCCGTTTCATAAAGTTTAACTTGAAATTTTAACATTATATCAGTTTGCAAGTTTATTTATTATCTCTGGGTTTTGACAATTTTTTGATTTTTTTTATTTAAGCAAAAGTGCTTGGTGGCTTCATTTGCATTCATTACGTTTGTTAATTATGGATTCTTAAGTTATGAATAGATGTTCAATAATGTCTTTTGCTCAGATATTTGCATAAATGACAAAGGATGAATGTATTGCATTAATCCTAAAAACCGAAAAGAAAATATTTTTTTAAATTTATAAATTGGTCAAAGGGCCTCTAACAAGACCAATAAGCAACTCCCAAGCGAATCAAAAAAACAAAGGCAAGCGACAAAACGTGGAAAGCAGGAAAAAAATAGGCGAATAACAAAAACAAAAATTATCATATATTCAGTTTCCAACAGTCAAACACCGGGAGAGGTTCGCATGCTCAATCAAGCATTTGAACCGTGAAAAAGTACCAGCAGACACTATCTCCTCAGGAATATACATTACTCCAAACAAAACTTTAAATGATATTTTATATAATATAAAGTTGTGAAGCTTTAAAAATATTAATAAAGAAATTACTTCTCAATAGTTGTTCCACGAAATCCTATTAAGTCTTAAAAACATCCGCTAATACAAACCGAATTAAAATTATTTATATTTATTGATGCTGTTTCATAGACGACGATCTTCTGTATGGACCCAATGAGAGGACACTGCATTATTGAATGAGCTTGCTAGAGTGGCTGTCCTAGTTTCCCCTGTCATTATGATCTCTTAGAATTTCTTAAAGCATGCAAACAGACAGACAAAGAAACAACCAAGACCCAATCGGTGCCCCAAAATAGTCAACGCCCGTTAGTTTTGATAGCCTGATCCTTATTTATTTATTATTTATTTATTTGATTATAGTCTGTTGCATGATTCCAAAATTTCCTTTCTTCATGTTCAACCCTCCCACGGGGAACCAGTTGGATCCCAGCCGACGATAAAGTTGTCTGGCTTCTTGTTCTGCAACAACGACCATTATAAAGTGATAACACACTGTTACAACAAAACAATTGATTAATAAAGTCAAAAGCTGACCAACTTTTAGAATAGTCAAAACTTTATTAATAAAATGATGAGTTAATCAATAACACAATAACCTTCAGCTATCAAACAATCTATTATTAAAATTAATATCATTACTATCAATAGCATAAGAACACAAAAATCTTCATCTTAGGTGAGGATACTCCAATCCCAACATCCTCCAGCCGATTTCCACTCCATAATTCCAATCAAAACTCTCAAACTCACCAACAGTTCGTGATCTTCTTTCGTCAGTTGGAAGTCGAACACTTCAGAGTTCTCCTGAATTCTCTTTGGGTTTGACGACTTGGGTATCGTGATGTAACCCTTCTCGAGGCTCCACCTTATCATCACTTGTGCCACAGTCTTGTAATGCCTTAGGTGAACATTTTTTTTTTAAAGAGGATATTTAAATCTGTTATAATAAAATGGCTTAAAATAATATGTTTAAGTAAAACAAACACCTGGAAATTTATTAATTCAATTTGGTATGGTTGAAACACTACCTGTAATATTGTTAAAAGCATTTAATAAATTATTGCTAAGAACCATCTGCATCCCTAAGCCCTTGTCACAAGCACTCCATAAAAAATATTTAAAATATTCACAAAGATGCTTAATTACCACTTGTTCACAATCACTAAAAACAAAATAACTCAAGCCACATACCTCTTTGCCATGGCTTTGAGGTCAGGATCATCAAACTTCTGACCTCTTGCTAGGGGGCAGTACCCCATGACAGCTATATTCTTCTCCCTGCAGTAATCCACCAATTTATCTCTCTTGCAGAAGGGGTGGAGCTCGATTTGATTGACAGAGGGTGTCGGAAGCCCCGCCTCCTCCAGACCCTTCAAGTGCTGGATGGCGAAGTTGGAGACGCCAATCGACCTGTTGAGACATTCCTATTTAATAATAATTATCTGAGAATAGATTACAATAACTTCTAGCAGAGGATAAAGTCTGAAGATAAAGTAGAAGTAAATAATTATAGTCTAATAATTTTCAAACTACAACTGCATTGTTACATTCAATTTCAATTAGAAATCTTTTGATATGTGGAAACATTTGAGAACATAAAATAACTGGAAGAAACACCGACAACAAAACAAACATTTTAAAATCTATGTTAGCCATTATTACATTGTCAAACTAATATTATTAGTACTACTACTAATAATAATTTACTAATCAGTTAACAATTAATTAGTTAATAAAAACGGGAATAATTAATTTGGCACTGACTTTATGAGGCCCCTCTCCTTGAGGTCAATGAGTGCTTTGTAGGTGTCAACGTTTTGTCCGTCACCAGGAGAGTGGATGAGGAACACATCGATGTAATCCAACTGCATCCTTTGGGTTAAAATAACTTTTTTAAATGCTGACGCCATGGTGATGATGAGGACTGAGTTTGTGGATTGTGATGATGATTTAGATTTGACTAACCAGCTGTTACTTAAGAGCAGATATTATTACAAATAGAATGTTTAGGAATAAATACATTAGTCATCATTAAGATCTAAACACATCAAAAGGATAAGCTTGCAAAACATCTCACAAGGATAAACTCTTTTTGACAGATTCAATTGTCTTATTGAATCCATGATTTGAATCCCAGACTTTACTGACTATGCAGATTTCATTTCGAGGGATACCACTCTTTTTCACTGCCTTTCCAACGTCTGCTTCATTCCTGGAGTAACAAATAAATGCTTATTGCATCTAATCTTTCAAATTATGTTAGAAAAATTGACTTATGTGTTTGGAATCTCATATTTACTCTTTGTGTATATTTTACTTAATAAGCATTTAAATAGAAAATTAGGTAACAAATCCACTTCTTACTCATAAAATTGAGCAGTATCCAGGAGTCTGTACCCATTCTTCAAGGCAAACAAAATGGCTTGTTCAGCAGTGGAACCGCTCTCGAGTCGATAAAGGCCGAGGCCAAATAACGGCATTCGAACGCCATCGTTGAAAGTTACGAACGAATTCAAACTTATTTCTTCTGACATTATTTTGCAAAGTGTCGACACCACCAAACGCAAAGTAAGCGTCAAATTGCTCAATAAATTCCGACCCAGACTGAGTTCCCCAGTCGTTCGAAGGTAAACAATGCTACGCTTCGAGGGCTAAACTCCAAAAAAACGAGTGCAATTGCAAACCGGTAGATGCTTTTAAACAGACTGAAGAAAGTATTCAAAAATTTATTATTCTATTTTTAATGTGAGGATTCTGATAAGGATCGTAGGGCAATCAACCAATCAAGTTCAACACACCTTTATTCAGTTTCATAAATTTTAACTTGAAATTTTAACATTATATCGGCTTGCAAGTTTAGAAATAACAATTAAGAAATAAACCTAAACACATTTAATTTGATATTCACAAACAAAAGCATATAGCTCTAAGGTGGCCTAGTCGATTGAAACCAAACTCTCAATCATCTGAGAATAAAAACCAAAACCAGGACCGAACGTGCAAATAAACAACTGCAACAACTAAAAAACAACTACGTCGTTTCAACAAAAACACCGACAAATCACGAATCATCTAGAAAATATCAAAATCAACAAAATTTAGTCGATCGTAAACATGTCCTGCTCCATGGGCTTGCCGATCCACCAGCCTCGTCCCTTCTGGCAGAGCCAATTATAAAGTTCCACCTTGGCCATCTGGTAGCTCTTGGCTTCCGACTTTGCCTGTTCATAGGTCAGATCTTTACAGAACAATGGGGAATCAGGAACGGGTGTCACGAAGTCTCTGCAGACGAGAAACTGTTTGAAGAGGGAATGCTTGCAGACGGTCGAGGGCTCGTTGTTTAGTAACAACTTGCCAGACTGAAATAGGAAAGCCATCTCAGTTCTTACATTTGTAAATCAAGTTGAAGAAATAATATTACAAATTCCTAATTAATCAGAATCCATCCTTTATTGAAATGTAATAAGTAGAAATTGTAATTACAAATCGATTTAAACATTTCATTAGACTCAACAGCGACATTTAAATGCTGACAGACGTGATGCTCCATCGTCCAATCCTGACAGAGAGGCGTAGAAAATATCGATTAAATGCAAAACAACACCTCATCACCTGCGTATTGATGACCTCAAACTCTTCTTCCAAGCCCTCGTACCATAGGACGGCATAGTTCAGGGCCTTCGCAGCCCTCCTAGTCTGGGGCACGGTCACAGTGCCAATGGTGGGTCGGTTAACCTGGAAGCCCTCGGGCAGATTCTGAACTTCGGCAATCCTCCCGTAGATTGCCCTCGTTGCGTGCTCTCTGCTGAAGAGGCTGCCAAAGGTCACGCTGGTGAGATAGACAGGTGCAATGAAGTGGCTGAGTAATGCACCTGGCAGAGAAATAATGTGAATGTTATGGTTAAAAACATCACTCGATAGTATTACTGGACTTAGGATTTGCATCATTGCAATTTCTCCTTTACCTACCAGATCTTTTTCTCAGATTACATCAGCAGACTACGCTATAGTAGAAATGTATTATGAGATTTAACTTATGAGATGTATTATGAAATTAAACTTTAAAATGAATGAAAAATAAACTACCACCACCTCAAACATGCCTAGAAGTATTTCCTTAAAAACCAGTCCCTAAACACTACACAACAACAATCTGCGGCCACCAACAACAACAACAACAACAACGGCAACGACAGTCCACAAAAACAACACTACACAACACCACCATCGTTACCTTGACAACCGAGGATGTTCCACCTGGCGACCTTGTCACTGCACGACATGATGAGCAACCTCTCGCCCTGCAGAATGCCATCCCAGGACTGAACCCCGGACTCAGAAGAGGTCACGGGAATCGTGCCTTCCCCGGACTCGATTTTCGTCCTCAGCATGCCCCGGGCTATCTGCCTCTTGGCAGGCAAGGGATAGGAATAGTTCAGTGCCGAAGTCGAAGGGCTGGAGTGAGAAGATGGTCGAGAAGGCAATGTGGTGCAAGGAGACAAAATAAATGTAAAAAGAGAAGTTTAGCGATGATTCTGTGACTTCAGAATTCATTCAACAGTGTAAATGCATTGGTACTCAGTAGTAACAATTAACAATAATAAATGTCGTTGCAATACTAACAAAGGTTAACATGCGCTAATAATATTAACAATACAAACGTTCAAAGGCCTACATTAATAATATTATCTGACGTAACATTAGTTATTAACGTTTAACATCATTATCATTAACAGTATTAACAATAACAGGACAAACAAGCAAACAAACATCAAGCACATACCCTTCCCAAGATGGTCCCTCCCAAGCTTCTCCTGTAGGTGGTTGACCATCGACTTCTGGAAAACTATCAAGCTTTATCTCTTGCTCCTGGTTGGTCAAAGGATTGTCCTCGTCGTGTGGCGAAAAGATTCTGGCATCCCCACAGGTAGAGGTAGAAATGTACAGGTGGGCCTTCACCCCCTTTCGAAGGGTGCAGCCCATGCCTGACGGGTGGAGTTCGAATATGCCCTGGAGGTGAGTGGATTGGAAATGACGGTTTACGTTTGGAAATGTTAACAATGACAAAAAATCTAACACAACTTGAAGCAATCTGGGAATCACTGTTATATTGTAATATTCTTTACGGTATTATTATATCAAATAAGACAGCCTTCGTGGTGGCTTAAGTCCGAATCGCAGGACCTCAATGCCAACAAATAAACACGTCTTTATTATTGTTATTATAGTTATCGTTATCATTAGTATTATTATATATTCGACATTGTACTTATTAACTTAAATTGAACTTTATACGAGTATTTTAACAGTCACAAATTGAACATTTGTACAAACTAGAATTTGCCATTGTTTGTATGCTGGGTTGTAGTAACACTATGTTAACATTGTATTATCTTATATTTAATTAACACTACATTAACATCGTATTAATATTGCATTATCTTATATTTAATTAACACTACATTAACATTGTATTAATATTGCATTATCTTATATTTAATTAACACTACATTAACATTGTATTAATATTGCATTATCTTATATTTAATTAACACTACATTAACATTGTATTAATATTGCATTATCTTATATTTAATTAACACTACATTAACATTGTATTAATATTGTATCATCTTACATTGTATTTGAAGTTAGAGGCAAATGTTTTTATCAGCTCTTGATACAAAAACATCTTCAGACCTGAAAATAGACATATGAACCTCAAGATACAATTAACAGATTTATAAAAAAATTAATTACATACGAGTGGTAATTACGTCGCCAGGCAAATTTATGTATTATGGTTATGCAATGAAACTATCGTACAGCACAACAAATCATTTGTTGGCAGTTTAAGTTTGACAACAATCAATTGCCAGCAACAAGTTCGGTCACCTCTCCGAGCCAGTATCTCGGCATGCGAGTCGTTGACGGCCTTCCCCTTGTCGCTGATGAACTCCCCATTGATGCACTTGGTTCCCGTGGCGACCGACACCACCCTGTGCGAGACGCTGCCGTCGACTTCCGTCGTCATGACGAAACCGGCAATGACCTTCTGCTTTGTGAACTCTGAAGTTTTGGTGAGAACCTCGAACTTGTCGAAGACGAGGGTCTCGAAGAGGTCGGGTTTGAAGGTCGGGTCGGGGGGTACGTGGTTGTCGTCGGTGCTTTCCTCCTGCTCGTCTGTTGGGTTTAGTGATGGATGCTCAAATTGAGGTGACTAGGTTATTTCAATTTGTATTAGGAGTGTTTTTTTCAAATTTAAAATGGTAATGGTTTATTTTTTTGTGGTAATTGTTTATTTTTAATAAATACATTCTAAAAGCAATTGGGCATACTCATACTGAAAAATCTTTTTTCCTCCTCAAAATCAAAATCAAATGAAAAATCAATACAATCATCACCATTTCCAACGTTAAAATGCTCTGGAAAGTTTTCCAGAAGAGCCAGGACGGCCGCCTTGGCTTTGGCCTGTTTCTTGCTCGTGCCGGACGCCTTAAAGTTTTGTTCCCTCGACGTGACGATGCAGGTGAACGATTGGCCTTCCACCACGACGAAGTTGAAAATTGCTTTGTTGTCGAGCTCCAGCAGCAGGGAAATTGGGTTCTTCTGCTGCGGAGTTGTGCCCGGTTTTGCCGACGGCTGCGGCAGAGGCTGTATAGGCAGCCTGATGAATGTCGTTATGGTATTAATAGCAACTATGACAATGATGATGGCAATAATGAATTACTATAAATAATAATAATAGTAATAATAATAATAATAATAATAATAATAATAATAATAATATAATAATAATAATAATAATAACAATAATAACAATAATGATAGAAACAGAAAATTCTAGTTGATCATTGACATTGTTGAAGCATTATAAAAGCAGTTCAAAACATCTTGTGTAACTTGAACAAAAATAACAAGATTCAAGTAATTCTTTTATAATTTGTTACTTTGGATCTTGATCAGTGGGTTTTGCGTCCTGGTTCTCCTTCTTCTTGATGATGTCTTTGAAAGCATCCAAGTTCCTCAGGTACTCAAGGGCAGCCTCCGCAGCTGCGGATTTTGCCAACTTTTTGGATGTCGAGGTGCCGTAAAAATTCTTTATGAAAATAACGAACAAGTTCATTTACGAAACAAACTGATAAAGAATTTACGGAATGCCGATATGAAATAAACTGAACAAATATTACAAATACAAAAATTTTCAGTTCACAAGTTCAAATATAAAACAAACTGATTAAAGAAATTACACATAATAAACTGTAGAAACATAACTTTGAAGATTGACATTAACAATGTGTCTGTGAGCACAATATATTTAAGCATACGTTAAGTTGCTACTAGAAAACAACATGAAATAATTTTTATGTCGTGAAATGATGAAGTGATGATTAATCACTAGACAAGATTTTTAAACGCAACTTAATTTGACATCAAATTGAAAACCACTTATCAACATAAACTTGTACTAAACAAATAAACCAGCAATTAATAATGCAATTTCAGATAATGCATAAAAATTCAGAACCGTGATAAACAAATTCTTTTCACAATAATAAGTGGATGTTGTTAATTGATAAAATTAATAAAAATATTCACATTAAGATGACAACTTATCTCTTCATTTACTTCCAAATATTGAAAATTTCTGCTTTTCATTATTTGATAAAAAGCTATGCATGTTTTTGATTGATTATTGATTTCATCATTACCATATTCTCAGAGAATTTAAATGGGTAGCTTATTTAAGCAGGCTGTTTGTTTCACACAAACCAAACAAAACAAAAAAAGGCAGACAAAGTTTTCAATCTAATTACTGGTTTCAGCCTCCCAAATCAATAAAATAACGTATTAAGTCTTCAAAGTGACTTCATTAATCGACAAAAATAAAAAATAGGGCGAATGACGTTTTTGATACTTAACCACGCCTCGGAAATGAACTTGAATCGTGAATTTGGGGTCGTGGGCTGGTCCGTCCTGATTGACGACAGCATATTCCAATCCTGGTTGAAGTTCGTTGAGTACAGAAACAGGGTTCCTCCGCTCGTGAACGTCGTCGTTGAGGAACACCTTCTGTTTCTTTTGCATTTCTTTGCAAACTCTTTGCATACAACTTGCTGCTACTCGTTTCGAACGTTTCATGAATCCTAAAAACATATCACGTCGCTCCCTCAGCACTCTTCTGCTTTACGTCTAAAAGTCAGTTAAGACATACGTCTTCTGCTTCTTATCGGAATATTGTTTACGTAGATTGAAACCGCCAGGAATTCCCAAGACAGATTCGCCGACAAAATATCAACAACCTGAGATGTCGACTATTTTATATTTGAATGTTTGCCTGGAAGAACTCGATGGCAAAGAGTGATTGAACAAATTTGTTACACCATCGCTTGAAACCGAAACCCCAGGTTAACGGATTGTAATAGTGCTACGGTGAATAGCCAATGAGAGGAGAAGCATTTGGGTCAACATTTCAGAAAGGAAAGTATGTGTAACGTTGAGGTGCAATTTAGTTTTCGTTCGATTTGTTTTTAATGAAGCATTTTTTAAATTAATTTGTTTATATTTTTGTTTTATATATTAGCTAAATTGTGAAAAGGTCGTTTTTGAAAATATAGATCTCATTCCAACTAGAAGTCATTCAATTGATTGCTAAGTCATGTTAAATTATTGTGTAATAATATATAATTTTAATAATTATGCATATTTTTACTTCTCGGAAACGTCTATGGAAAGTTTCCTAAATTTTCATTTGAATGACAAGGAGATGGCATTGCAAATCTAAACACAAAAATGTTCATAACAAAAGTATTGTAATTTTTTTAAATTTTAAATCTAATCGACTTAGTTCAAATCTTAGTTCAAAAAGTTATAACTTTTTTTATTAATTATTTTTTAATAATCCCCAGGTGTCAGACTACAAACAAGAAATGGCTGAAACATTTATAGCGATGTTTATCATTCGAGAAAAAGTAAATTTAAAGAATCTATACAGCTACTTATTATTATTATTAATTATTTAATTAAAAATTATACATTAGCACAATTCACTAGCTATTCGAATGATTTGTCAGGCAATATTAATAAACAATAATAATAATAACCTATTTATGTCAATTTAGCAATTGAAAATTTATAAAAGTCGTGATGATAATAATATTATAATACTTTAAAAGCCTTGTTCAATTACCCCGACTCATCGGCGGCCCTGGTAATAAGCGATAACATCAGGTGTGCTCGAAAAGAAAGACTTGTAAAGATTTGTGAAAGGCTCGTTCAAAAGTGTGTTTTATCAGAAAACCTTGTCATATTTTCAAAGAGATTCAGAAATTGTTTTCATAGGAAGAAACAAAAAAGAATAATTAGACTTTAAAAAAATCAAAGAATAAGATTGGACAAAAAAAACAAGATTTTCTGTTTAAAAAATAAAAATTTAAAAATTTAAAAAAAAAAATAAAAAGCGTCAAATTAAAATTCAAGACGCAATCGCCTTTTGTGTGCTGCTGAAACACGAAAAGGTTGAAGTCTGCAGAATCGAGTGAAATTTTAAAAATTTAAAACATTCAGAAACTTATTGCCTGGAATAACAATGCAAACTGTTTTATTTTAATTTATGCTTATTTTAACAAATAATAACCAAACAAACTGACAAACATTTAAAACTTTTTTTGCGATTAAATACAATTTATTTGAATTATTTTAATTGAGAGATAATAAATCGGATTAAGACGAAAAATAAATTTCAATTGTAAAAAAAAGCATTCTTAACGAGAACCGTCGTTCGATAATTATTTCATGTATTCGATAATTTAAAATATAGCGCTGCAAATTCACTCGATCGAATCCTTTTTACTAGAATTAACTATTTTAAATAAATAAATAAATAAATTTAACTGCGAAAAACAGAGAAAAGTCAATTGAAACACAAATACAAATAAGCCGAAATAAAGTAAAACAAATGATATAAAAACAATTAAAAAATAATAACAACAAAATAAATAATGTAATAAAACAAAAAAAAAAAATGAAACAAACAATAGGGAGATATGACGTCATATCTTCATCCTCCGTCATGGCGGGGTCATTCTTCCGGAGCGGAGCTTGTCTCATCCGCGCATGTCCAAAGATCACGAATCGTCGATAACAATCAGGATATCGACTGGGGATCGCAATTAGCATGAAGGATAACGCGTACGATGCAGACGCCATAGCAGCTGTAGTGATGGTCAATTAATAATAATTAAACATAATTTAGATGTAAGATTGCAATTTGTAAATGCAATTGTAATTTCGATTGCATGACTAGAGAAGAATTTGTTAAATTTAAATTTATGCCAGTCAATTTTGTGTTTGTTAATGTAATTTTGCCTTGACGTGTTGTATATAAATAAAAATAAAATAAAATAAAATAATAGCCAAATAAACAGACACGACAGAATGTAATTGATAATTTAAAGAATGTAAATTTAATAATAAGAATAATATTATATTTGATAATATTTTATATTATCGTGGTCCACCGTGGGATTCCCACTTGAACAGGTAATTGTTGAATAATTCATTTGAACACCTTTAATCCAATAAGAGACGATGAACGGCGGTAACTTTCCGCCCGTTAACAAAACCAATTGACCCCAGCACCATCATCATCACCATCACCATTACTATCATCATCATCACCATCACCATTACTACTGTCATCATCATCACCATCACCATTACTATCATCATCATCACCATCACCATTACTATCATCATCATCATCACCATCACCATTACTATCATCATCATCACCATCACCATTACTATCATCATCATCACCATCACCATCACCATTACTATCATCATCATCACCATCACCATTACTATCATCATCATCACCATCACCACCATAGCCATCGTTACCAACATTATCTTCACCACCATCATCAGCGTTATTATTATTATCACAACCTATACCAGCGCAGTCTATCACCTACCCATCCTAATTACCCGCCCACCGACTACTTGCTCTATCATCATCATCATCATCATCGTCATCGTCATCGTCATCGTCATCGTCATCATCATCATAATCATTATCATCATCACCATCACCATCATAATCATCATAATCGTCACAGGAGATGATGGACTTAGAGCTCAACATAGTTGCTAAATTTTCCATTTTGCAGATAGGCCTTATTAAGCCTCGACAGTCGTTAATGGACAAATGTACTTTCACTTTTGTCGAGCCACACTTTTTTTTTAATCATACGTTTAGAAAAAAAAATATTCATTGAAAAAATAAATACTAATTGAAAATAAATTAATAATAATGATGTTAATATAATTATTTTTGCACATCGTCGCATCGTCTTCTGCGTCAATAACAATAATAGTAAATATAATAATAATAATAACATTAATAATAGTAATAATAATAGTCATATTACCTTACTAACGGTCGTCAAGACAAAAAGACAGTGGCCATAAAAATAGAAAAAGCCGTACAATGCCA